>JADDOH010011409.1:0-10827 GCA_016648135.1 Agrypnia vestita | reverse complement strand
GCTGTGGGTGTCTATACTGGTCATTGCTCGGCCATTAGTGTCCGTTACCCACCCATTGGTGCCTGCAATTTGCTTTCAGCTGTACTGGTCGCCCGTAATGGGGCCATTGGTGTCTGCAATTGGCTATCGGTTGGTACTGCGATTGGCCATCAATTGGTACTGGCCGCTGCGTAATCGTAAGTGGCCACTGCGCGGTCATAAGTGTCTGCGATTAGCTATTGCCCACTATGTTTTTCATAAAATTTGGTTATTTTTTTAAACTTAAATAGCAAAACGCACTGCATACTGCGTTTTTGAAGTAATCATAATATAGATGATCTGTCAACGTGGATACTTTTACGCATTTCTATAATGTAAATTAAAAAATTAAAGAATTATAATTGCCGTAAAAAAAATGATGTAAGAAAATTCAAAGTAATTTGAATGTTAAATATTATATATAGAATATTTCTACACATTAAATAATTTCTAAATGTATTGTAAATAATCTGTAGGTACACCTCGATTCCTAAAAAAAAGCTGCCAATGGAGAGATAAAGCATTACTTGAAGTAGACCTAGCACAATCATAACATAGATAGATATTTTATGATTCTTTTTGAGTACTTTAATTTTTGTGTTCAATTAAGTAATTTTACAAACACAAAAAAAATTAGGAATAAAATTTTAAGTGATTGTGGTTAAACTTTAATTGCCGACACGCGGTCTCCCGGGACCCTTGGGGCACCGAGTTTCCTAGTTTATCCTCTTCCCCGCAGAGGAGCTCAAAGCCACTCAGTTGCTTGAATTTAGTCGGGTGGAGGAAATCTAGAATGGTGTTTATCAGCTCATACATAATCGGTAAGTATGATCGATTTGAAATTTCTATGCGGCCTCTGAGACTGCACATCGGTACTAATGTAAGTTTTTAGAAAAAATATTTTTTCAGAATTCATGTTTTTTCTGACTCAATTTTTTTTCAAAAATGGTCATGCATGCCTGGCTCTTCTGACTTAAGGTGAGTATGATGGTGGCCACTCAAAAAGACCTAGGCTGGTGGGCATCTACTCTGAGATAAGTTTTGACACTTTGCTGGAATCGTGGCCTGACTATAGGTAGATTCTAGTGGCTCCGAAGCAGACAGAGCTGGTGATAATTTTTGCCTAGAACAAAGCAATATGAAACCGATACCAGCATGTGTGACTCTGAAGATATTTCGCAGCCACAGGAAAAGCAGCGTGAACTACCTGAAGATGTGCCGTTTTCATCATTATGATCTTTAGATATTGGTCATACATATTAGACATCAGCTCTGTCAATGCACATCTTCTGCATCATGAAGAGAAAAGACTGATCGAGGTGATTTTATAGAAAAGTTGGCTCATAAAATGGTATCACTGCATATGAAGAGACGAATATTCAACTTTGAGACTCCCTCGTGTGCCGTGAATTAGTTTGACTGGAATACTTATGCTATTTTCATAGCACAAGCGTTTACCTTATTTTGAAAATAGTAATAAAATTGATGCAAAACATATTCCGTGTTCGCATCTCTATTTTAAAAAATAGCTTATGGAAAATATTTATATTTGTTACTTGACTATATTGTTTTAGTTAAGTAATGTGATTACTGATGTGATTTTCTCAAAAAAAATAATTAAATATAATAATTTCGTTGTCTGTCTGTCCGTTTGTGCGTCTGTCTGTCTGTCGGTTCCCGTAACTTCATGTAATGTCCTTAATTTCGTTTGAATTGATGGCTAAAAAACGAAATTAAAAGTCTTGAAACCTGGGCCAGCAAACCCGAACCGGCCACTCAACGCATGCTGCTATGGTGACCTCTCCATGGAGCGTCAAAAAGATACTATAAATGTATGCTAGGGCTTGGCAAAGACGCGAACCAATGTTCCGTCATTTTTGACAGGTTGCAGCTAGTACGGGTCTTAAAAGCACTCCAGTAATAATAATAAGATTATTAAAATCTAATATAATAATTGTAATACTACTCTTAGTATTGTCAAATTCAGTTACGCAAGACGTTCTCAAGAACGTTCATTGGTTAATAAACATGGCTTTTGTTCCAAATCTCTCGCAACCATTTGTTAAGTGCGATTTGCCATACTGATTTTGAATCTCAAGAAAGTTATTGCTCTGTAAAGGGTTATCAACATGAGAGTTACTTAAATAGGTTTGCAATTACAATTGTCAAGTATTTTTATTATTCACTCTATTGCGGCTATTATGAAGCTTTTTACGTATGTGGGTTAAACTACGCCGGATTCTGTTTTTACAGTATTTTTTTATACAATTTTGATATAACACAGTAAAAAACTTAGTAGACGAAAGTTGTGTTTTCGAACCTGAGGTTGTTTTATAGGAACACATTTAGTTTCGAGGAAAGTAGTTATGAAGAAGAAAGAGGTCCAGTGCCAGAGAATTCAATCCAACAAATGATCACAATGTAAAATGAAATCTTTTTTGCATGTCTTGTCACCAAGAGCCATACAAGGAACACACGAAAGAAAGAACATTCACAACAATCAATAACTGAATTTTATTAAAAACTACCGGTCTGTACTGGACATTCCACGGGTAACAGATTTAGTTAAATTGTGGCGGGAAGGTGTCAATGTTTTACAAAACCTCTTAATGATATCAATGTTTCTGTTAAATCCAATCAGATGAGGTGGATGGATGGATGTCCAGGAGAGTGGTGAATGACTATCCACATTTTCATCAAGGTTGTAAAATGCAATTAGAAATACTTGGTTCAGTTCTATTATTATTATCACAGTATGATTATTCATGTGCACGATTGAACACAATCTAATAATCAAGCAGGGTCCTAAAGGATAAGTATGCAAAATTTTGGTCAGGTGTGTCAGATAGTAAAGATTTGTATAGTAAATGCACAAGGGAAGGGGGTGGGGTAAAGGGAGAGGAGAAAATGTGGCCTATGTTTTCCGTGAGAGTCCTAAAGAGTAAGTATGCAAAATTTGAATCAGATATGTCAAACGGTATAGATTTGTACAGAAAATATATCAGCGGGGTATGTGGGAGGTGGGAAATGTGGCCTAAGTTTTCCACAGGGTCTTAAAGAATACAAAACTTGGGCCGGATTGGTCAAACGTGTATATCACTACAGAAAATATATCAGGGCTTGGAAGTTTGGTAAAGGGGGAGGGAGGAAATGTCACCAAAGTTACCCGAAGGCATCTAAAGAATAAGTATGCAAAATTTGGGTCCGATCGGTCAAACGGTACAGATTAGCATGGAAAATTTATCAGCGGGAGGGGGTAAAGTAATGGGGGATGGGGTAAATATGCTTATGTTACCCGCCAGGTCCTAAAGAATAAGTATGCAAAACTTGGGTCAGATTAGTCAAAAGATGTAAATTTGTACAGAAAATATATAAAGGGGAGAGGAGTGGAAATGTCGCTTATTTTACTCACCGGGTCCTAAAGAATAAGTATGCATAATTTAGGTCAGATCGGACAAACGGTGTAGATTTGTATAGAGAACAGACAGACAGACATTGAGTATTGTACAGGTCGGTCAAATAAAGCTGTCATCCCGACACTGTTAGTTTTTCTAGAAAGTTTGTTAAAAATGTAAACAAACTTTCTAGAAAAACTAAAAGTGTAATTAATAAATAACATCTCACACAATAAGGTATAAATTACTTGACCTGTTGTAAATTTCTTTGGTTTGGAGTTAGCGGTGTCTGGAAATATACGACTCATTTATAGAACTCGAACCAAAATTGGACAATTTCACTGATGGACTTGTAATAAGAGTAGGAGCTGTAAAAGAATCCTTATGTGTAACTTAAAGTAAAATTAGTTTGCCTTCACAATATTTATTCCTCGTCCCATTACAAGGTCTTTTATCAGGGATGATGTTATCCATCATCAGTCAACGCCAAACACAGTTATAGTTACAATCGCACTTTATCTTTATTCACTACAAATAATTCATTGGGGGTATATATTTATTTATACTAGTGATGCAACGAATACTACTTTCTCAAATACGAATACGAATATATGAGGGAATTGAGGTCCGCTGCAATGTCATCAATGTTGATTTCGGGGAGTCCTCTGCTCAGTATTGGGTGTGAAGGAATGGAACTCGCATCCCGTTCCTCGAAGTCCTACCAGAAGTAGTTAGTGGTCGACAATATTTTGCACTCATAGTATTTGATACACGAGGTGGGTTAGGTTTGAGATTTTGAGAATGATGCCTGTGGGCCGGGTGGATGGTTAGTATACAGGAATTATATTGTATCGCAATTCCGTTGGCGGGGAGGGGGGTGTGATTTCTGGTGATCGAGGGACGAGAAGTTGGGATGGGTGGGGTGGTGTTAGGGCAGGTCCTTTTCGCTGTCTGTTGAGGGATGGTCCATTCCGGAGTTGCTGAAGTCGTTTTTACAGAGGGAGGATCTGGGCGGGTGGTGTTCCCCCCGTAGTTGATTGTTTGATTAGGAATTTGTAAGGCTGGTACGCAATGTTGTCTCTGGAAATGGGGATCATGGAGCCGTTGTCCTGTTTTTCATAGAGGGTGTTGTAGGGTATGTGAGATTGGGATTTTTGGATTGAGCGGGGTGTTTGTCTGATTTTTTTATTTGTTTGTCTCCACATTGACGCGAAGTAGGTGAGCAAGGTTCCCCAGTCGGTGTCGGAGAGGTCAATTTGGAAACGATGTCAAGGAGAATGTTTGCAGAGGGTGATCCCGCCATGGTATCGCCACCGTTCAAAGTCATTCTGTCAGGGCGCTTTTAAATATCAAGTAAAATATTTACAAAGTTTGCCCATCCAAATTTATGTAACAAAATGATACTTATGATAAGGTGAAACTTATGATAAGCCAATAAGGTAATTAGTTAAAGTGTCAAAGCTTAAGAACTGATGCACTTGTAACTATAGATTAGGCCGTCTATCCCCATGTAGAGTACTCTGAGTATTGTAGACTCTTAAGGAATTGGAAAAAAAAAGAATTGTCGCAGGGCGCGTCGGTTGATCTGATATTTTTATTTGGTCACGTGGTCATAGCGCATGGTATCGGTGCAGAGTTTTGTAAAAACTCAATCGTTCACCTTGAAAGATGAACAAAGAATCTCGGTGCAGTGTTGCCAACTCTGAAATATAGTAAAACTGTATATGACTGTAGAAAACTGTAAACCTAAAAAAACTCCTGATCTACAGTTTTTATCTGTTTCGATAGGGATATACGATCTTGCTAAAATAATTCATTTTGACAAGATAAATTGTACATAGGAGTTCTCCTGCATCTGCTACCTTGAAATTTGTTTCAAAATTTAAAATGAAAATTTTAACTAATTTAACAGTACAATTAAATTAGTTGAAATTTTCATTAATTCTTTAATAAGTTAATGTTAAATAGGATACTCAATTTTTATTTTCGTTAACACACATATCTATAATAAAAATGTGGTCTCCAAGGTAAAAAAAAACTGTAGATTTGGGAGATTAAACTAAAAACTGAGATGAATAGTAAAAAACCGTAAACTGAATTGTAAAAACTTAACTTAAAAGTGTAGGGTTGGTTAATGTTTCTGTGTGATTAATTATAATAAAAGAACATTCCATTTTATTTTTAAAATTATTTTATTGTAATGTATTTCTTTTCAGTTTTAGAGTCATCTTTGGATAAAATAAAAAAGTTTTCTACTCATTTGTTTGTTATCAAAAGAGTAATTTGTCGTTTGTTTCTTAAAAGCTTTGAAATAATGTTAATAGATGGCTACTTTCACTGTTAAGTATATTCAGGAAATAGGTATAAATACAAAAAATTTTTCAATTACATCGCTGTCCTCGGTAGTATAGTGGTAAGTATCCCCGCCTGTCACGCGGGAGACCGGGGTTCGATTCCCCGCCGGGGAGACTTTTTTTTAGTGAAAATGTCATCATTTTAATAACATTTATCGATGGGTTAAAAAAAAAATTTTACGTCAAACTGTAAAAGTAGGTACGGAGAATTTCAAACGCGTGTAGTCGATTTTTGTCTTCCTCGGTTTTCTGTGATAATTTCGTTGTCTGTCTGTCCGTCCGTCCGCCCGTCTGTCTGTCTGTCCCTAACTTCTGTAACTTCTTTATAGTAAAATTTTTCGAATTTTTTTCCGAATTAATTTTTTTTAAATAAAATAATTTAATCCTTAAGAACCGACATGTACCCTCATTTGACGGGTTACAGCTAGTAATAATAGTAACAACCCTTGCGTGTAACCTGGGCCGCGTGCTAATGACGTGTCACACCCGAGCGCACGGGCACAGTATAATAAATACATACAGTATGTTATCTTGGCAGTGTCCTTGAAATAAATACCTACGGCCGCTTGGTACTTAAACTTGGTTAAAAACGCACCAGGGCTGCACATTGACTGACTATGGTTTGGGGTGCCATAAACTGACCTAAATGTATGCGTGGGAGCGTCTCACCCTGCTTGCGTCCGTACGTTACTGCAGCCCTGCGGCGACTGAGCAGTTCGAAGTATACCGAGATTTCGAAGGGCGTCGTTTCGGCTGTTTGTATGAAGATATAATACTGTATGCTTTACTATACTGTGGCACGGGCTTCATTAGCGGTAGTGATACTATTTTAACCGTTTACACAATAACCGCCGTGTAAGATTTGTAACTGACTGTATCGATAATTGGTAGTAGACAACAGTTATATCTTAGATAACAATCATCGATATAATCAGAAACGAATCTCCAATATTATAACTGTACCTACCGCGAATTACCGGTTAATATAACGGTTTAACCATCACTAATTAGAGGGCTAGTCATCATCATCAGTGTTGTTGTTGTAATTCCAGCGAGTCACGCCCAGACAAACATTATAAATTAGGATAGTTAATAAATAGACTTTGGTTTAGCTGTAAGACACTCGCCTAGTAATTAAATGGTCGGAGGAGCGAACCTCGTCCCGGATTATCTTTTTTTAAAATCGACGGCTCCTACGTATAATATCGTAACCCACAAATCGACGATTTTTAGTTTTTTGTGTATTTCATATGTATTTAATTATATCTTTATTTCCAAGAAAGAAAAAAAAATATTTTGCAATAAATAATGTTTTTTTCGGACGTATTTTATCGTATCTCAAACAATACCATAATTTTACGAAGTATACTATCGTATGTAACACTTACGATAATTTGTGTTGGAAAATAACATCAGATAATTTTATCGTATGTAACACTTACGATAATATGCGTGAGAAAATGACATAATAAAATTATCGTATGTAACACTTACGTTATTTTACGTCACGTCTTTTCCGAAGTTAAATGTTGTATGTTATTTATACGATATTTTACGTAGCGTCTTTTCCGAAGTATAATAATAATTTATTATTTAATAATTTCTACAAAAACCTTTAATAATTTCGACTTTTTTGTGATTATTTATGAAACTACAGTATAAAGTAAAATATTGAAACGAAATTTCAAAAAAATTGGGCAATATTTAGATTTATACCGGACGAAAATATGTTCAAATTCTTCTCCTGTAAATTTGAATTTTGTAGGTTACGATATTATACGTAGGAGCCGTCGAAATATATACTCAGACGCGACTTGCAGGTATTCCGTGTTTCTTTAAAAATTAATTATACAAAGTACTTAACAAAAAATGTATTTGAAAAAATGACATTGGAATGAAAAATGAGGAAACAATAAAAATAATTTCTTCAATATTTAATGCGATTAAGGGATAAAAAAGATCAAAGCCATATTATGTATACACATGTTTTTTTTCTATAAATAGTGATGCGAACACGGAATACGTGTCACATCAATATTCTTACTATTTTCAAACTAAGCTAAACGCTTGCGCTATGAAAATAGTACTTAATTGCCTTATAAATACATATCTTATATAAATATATATGTATATATATTTTTTAATCCAATATTCAATAACATTGTTCAAAGATTGTGTATTATATGATGGAAATCCACACATTAAAGAAAAACAGACAAAAAAACATCTTTGTGATGAAGTTCTTTCTTTCTATCGAAAATGTCGTCCGGGTTATTTTCCATATAGGAGATCACCTTCATCTGTTCCTCCTTGTCCAAGGTCTTAAACTCTTCTAACAGAGTTGCATACTCCTCGGTCTCTCTGATATTGTACAGAAGGGACGACTTGTCGATGGGCGCGAGTGGACGGCCAGCGGATGCGTCGCGAAAGTCTTCAATAACCTCGGTCACCAGCAACGCTCCGACGTCCAGGTCGGTCAGGTCGGTAGGGTCGGTCAGGTCGTTCAGCGGGCGACTGCGGGCCTGGAACATTACAAATCCAATATGTAATCCCAAATTCAAATTGCGTCCACTTTCGCTGTCCACTGTCCACAAAACAATATTGTACGATGATTACGCAATGCAAAAAGGACAACTGGTTGGCATGACTGCGGTATCCTCGCTATAATTGACCACTCATTAGGGAATGAACATGCAGAGGCGGCTGACATTTTTGCTGATAGTATAACTGTGTATCGGACAAAGCTGATACAATTGTTTACATCTCAGCGAAATGGAAATGGACAGTAAATTTTTCTGTATTACTATTTTACCTTTAACTATTATTATTTGTACCTTTAACTGTATTATTATTTTATCTGTCTCATGTTTTTCTGTATTATTATTATTATTATTATTACCTTTTAACTGTATTATTATTTTAACTGTCTTATGTTATTTAAAAAAAAATTTATTCTGTATATTTGTAAAAGCCCATAAGGGCGTTAAATAAATAAAATAAAATAAAATAAAATAATACATATAATACTACCAGGGCCGGCCGGTTCTTATAAGCAAACTAGGCGATGGCCTAGGGCGCTCGTATTTGGGGGGCGGCACCGGCAAGCGAACGGGTAGTCAGCGACACGACCACGCAAATCGGTCGAATGGTTCGAACGCGCGGCGCCCTGCGTTTTGCAGTCAAAATTTGACTATCAAACTTCTTCAATCAAAGGAATTTGATCTTAACGCTGCTACAAATGCTCCCCTAAAAACAAAAACCTTCCTAGAAAGCTGTAGAAGTGATTTAAAATTCGAAAAAATGTTAGTACCTACATGCAAGATATATTTCAGAAGAAGCCAACATTACCGCAACATTCGCATCAGAATCGAAGCCAGTCTGCTTTAGAAAAAAGAAAAGGCAGTTTTGTTATGAAGCGGAAGATGAGCCTAAATATGATGAGAAAGACCAGTTCAAAATTAATTTTTATTTTTCCGTGATGGATACTACAATAAATTCAATCGATGAGATGTTTAATCAGATAAAAATTATTTTAAAAAGTTTTCAGTAAAAAAAAGTTGGATACACTCTCCTTTATGTAAGTAGTAATTATGTAAGTCTGTGTTCTTATAATTTGATGAGAAATTACACACTTATCTATATATATATAGATATATATATATATATATCTATATATATTGTGACGTAGCAACCTCTGTTCGTCACACCTCTTCGCGAAACCTCTAAAGAAATGAATTTATCGATCCCCGGACCAACTATCTGCACCAAAAATTGATTTCTAACCGCGTAGGTACCATGTGAAATTACATGATTGGTTGTTAATAATGTCTTTCGTCTTAATAGAGGGTTTTTCCACGGGAGCGCTTCGCGCCATGGCCAGGTGACGCAGCATGGAGTGAAAGGTGAATCCATTGCAACGCCTGGGGGGCAGCTGCAGAGGTGATGTTCCGGTAATCATCTGCATCGGCAGCCCAAAGCCTCGGGGCGGGGTTGTTCTCTGGACCCATAAGGGAGCAATCCTGCTTCAGATGCGAGGCCAGCAAAATGAAGACCACGACTTGCCTGGTATTCCAATTCTCTCTAATAATCAATTTCACATCACGCCTGGAGCGAGCTGCGTGTTATCTGACTCCGTAAATACAAGAACATGTGCATCAGGTCGAGCTGTTTTAGAAAAAAGGAACATTGCTAAGCACGTGCGGAAGCTGTGTTTGTGCCAGACTATTGTAGCTTCATTGTTTTAAATGTGATATAGAAATTTTGCCCAGATGTTCATTAATCTGCAGAATGTGATTACCACGCACCGATACCCGCGCTGCGTCACCGCCAGTAGTATAAAAGTATTTTTTATTTATGGTTTTTGTGTTTAATTTGTAGAACTCCATATTTATTTTTAGCGAAATTTAAAATAAATTAAATTTTAATAAATATTATTATTAAGTTCTACGGGTTAAGTATTTTTATGTGTTACAGCTGTTTTGGCTTGTAAGGCCATTATTATTGTTTGATAATGGCCTTACAAGCCAAAACAGCTGTAACACATAAAAATACTTAACCCGTAGAACTTAATAATAATATTTATTAAAATTTAATTTATTTTAAATTTCGCTAAAAAAAAAAAAAAAAGTATAAAAGTATTTAGTTCCACTGTCTTTTCCATCCTTGTATGACGCGGCCGCTAGCGCTGATGTCGAGGTGTGGTAAATTAAATCTTCACCTCAATTTATTGTAAAAAAAAGGGTTTCAATGTGCAAAATTCCCAAAAATACTTCATAAAAAATTGCCACCTCCTGTGGCATTATTGATTTCTGTTTAAAATTCATTTGAATAAATTCCCCTTCATCTGAATAATGTTTCGTTGTATTACCCTAGTCATTGAACTGTTGCAACTTAAAATAAGTTAAAGTGAGAGACAGCTGAAGTGCAGCGTACACGACACCGGAAGTACCCTGAGTTTGAATTGTAGAAGTGAGGTGAGTCCGATTCTTCTCCGACTGAGCAAAACTGGCGGCGACGAGGAGTTCTGTTGGGAGCAACAGAACTTCACGTCGTAATATATA
>JADDOH010011408.1:0-18952 GCA_016648135.1 Agrypnia vestita | reverse complement strand
CATTGTCGTGCAGCAGGCAGACTTCCTTTGTCAGCATGCCTCTCCTCTTTTTCTAAATCGAGGTCTGCAATTTTTTTAGGGTCTCACAGTATCTTGCAGAGTTGATGGTCTCCCCTTGAGGCAGATATTCTATCAAAATTATGCCTTGACAGTCCCAAAACACGGATGCCAAGATTTTCTTGGCTGAAATTGTGGTTTTGAACTTTTTGGCGGAGGGTGAAGAGGTATGACGCCACAGTTGAGACTGCCTTTTGGTTTCAGGCGTGTAGTGTGCAACCCAAGTTTCATCTCCAGTAATGATGGAGCGGAGAAATTCATCTCCATGGAGTTTGCAGCGCCTCAAAAACTCTTGTCCGGCCTCCACTCGATTCAACTTGTGTTGGTCTGTCAGCTGTTTTGGGAACCACCTCATGGACAGTTTCCGATATCCGAGGGTTTCTGTGATGGTTTCGTGTAGTAGAGATCTAAAGATTTGCGGAAACATCACAGAAAGTTCATCCACAGTCAATCTGCGATCGTCACGAAGCGTATTTTCGATTTTTTCCACAATTTCGTCAGTCACAATTGAAGGTCTTCCGCTCCTCCGATCATCATGCACAGACGTACTACCGTTTTTAAACTCGCGAAACCACTTGTACACACTCGTACGATTCATTGCTTTATCACCTCATTATAAACCTCAAACGGAGGTTTTCCCTTCCAAACGATAATGGATGACGCCGCGTATTTCACACTTGGCGGGAGATTGGATTGACATTTTTCACGAAACGTGTTGTCGCGTCGACACTTCTCAGCGTACTGACCTCGAACCGGTCTCGTTGCGGAGGAGAAGATTCAGGCTACACTTAAGTGTAGCCATGTCCAACATGTCGAAAATAAAATTCATTCGGTCGTAAGAGCCTCAGTACACTTACTTTCTGGATACGCCTCATAATACAGTAGAAGTTAGTTAATTTGAATTTACCTACAATTATCAAATCATTAATCATGGAAATGAAAATCTGGGGCCCGGATAATCCTCATTTGGATGAATGTGTTTTAAAATTAACTTAATTTAAAAATAGAAATAATGTTGATACATCCCTATACAAAAAAAAAGATTCACTCAGGCTTGTTAACAAAAGCCCAAGTAGACCCCTAGATCAAATTTAAAAATTATCTGAATTTAAGGCCAGCACTGGTTTGCTTGACGGATTTAAGGAAAGAAACATCATCAATTTTAAAAAAAATTCTGGAGAAAGTACATTGGTTGAAGTAGAAGCTGCAGAAAAGTGGAGAAGATTTTAAAATTCTGATTCTAAATTCTGTAGAGAGGCACTGCATCATATACTTTATGATTTTTTAACAATCTCATGCAATTGGAATTTTTAATAAATATTTAGTATTGGGTATACACTTGTGTTTACTAAACAGCCTTAATTACTTTTAGTTAATTAATTACCCTCGAGGTTCGAGGTATCGTATTTAGATGCTACAAATAGATTAATTAAATATCTGGAACCTTTTGTGTGGCTGGTACATCAAGGAGTAAATGGCTCCAACAATACAGATTGGATAGAGCAGGTACGTAAGGTATCTCATGGCTTCAGCATCAACAGCCCTTGTCTGCATCTCCGCTTGGTTCACCTTGTCAGTCGCAAACACAATGCGAGGAAATTTTCTTTCTTTCCAGTCAAAATTGATATGCAGCATCTTTTTCACTTTCCATAACTGTAAAGTTTATTTATTGATAACTTTAAGTAGAGGTTCAATTAGAAAAAAACAAAGGATTAATTAAAATCTACTAAATAATATCCTATAAAGCATTTCAAGGGACCTATTATAAATTTTGTGCAAACTCGCAATTAATTAATAATGTCTCCCTGGGGATAAAGTCCAGTAATGTCTCCCTGGGAATAAAGTCCAGTATTGTGTTCTTGAACAATTTGAACATACTCAAAATATTATGTGAATGACATTTTAAATGATAAGTAGATTATCGTTTGAGGTGATTTTTCTTAGACATAGAGACATTATTAATTATGTCTAAGAAAAATCACCTTAAACAATAATCTGCTTATCATTTAAAATGTCATTCACAGAATATTTTGAGTATGTTCAAATTGTTCAAGAACACAATATTGGACTTTATTCCCAGGGAGACATTACTGGACTTTATCCCCAGGGAGACATTACTGGACTTTATCCCCAGGGAGACATTATTAATTAAGACATTTTATAGATGTCCCATAGAGACGAGGCCACTTTTTATATGGGAAAGTAGATTTGAATCCAAAAATGTTATAGATGTGGTAGTCTATCATGGGTGGAATTAGTGAATGTTACATTGTATAAAGTGATCACTTAAACCAGCCGTACTATAGACCGTAAACCCTATACTATAGATCGTAAACCCTATAAACCCTATGAAACCCTATAACACCCAAGGAGACTTCCTACTTTCCCATATAAAAAGTGGCTTTGTCTCTATGGGACATCTATAGTGTGTCCTCGTTTACAGAAATTGAATGATTAAACTCTTTTATATACTCTCAAAATAAATATGATCAAATGTTTTATACCTCAATTATGGAAGCAATCCCAGTTGGTACAAGAATAATTAGGGATGTGTTTTCATCAAAAAGATAAAGTAAAACAAGCGTTTGAGAAAACGCCCTCCATAAAACAGTGCGTACTGAGAGACCAACCATAGATTTCTTAGCTCTCCAAAAAGATATATCATTCTTGAAAGCCAGGAAGTCAAACAGTAACTGTAAACATATAAAACATACAATTAATTTCAATCTTTTTTCAATATAAATGTACATAATATTTTAATATAAATATAATCTAAAAGTAAACCAGATATATTACAAGTGATACCTATTTTTTAAATATTTCTTATACTGATTTATTTAAGACTTTATTTATAATATTTATAACTATGTATTTTTTTATTCAATAATAATACTTTATAATTTATATAAGAAATTTCAATTTAAGTAGTGCTACTTTACTAATCATGACTACATATTAATCAAACGATTTTATAATTAAAAGGTTTTATATTTTATTAAAAAAAAGTTTTTTTAATTATTATACCAGAGCTAGCAGCAAAAACATGGCCATGAGATTCCTGACTATGTTATGAGTCTAAAATGTTCAAGCAACCATGGAGATATGCAATATCAAAGTTTGCATTTTTTTTCAATATTTCTGACTTATATTTTGTTAAAAGTTGAACTATCATTACAGTAACTTATATTGATTATGAAAAATTAATTTGCTTCAATACAACTGAAATAAAATGATAAAAACCTTGTAAAAAATAACTTTTTCAAATTTTGACAGGTTTTTATCACTTTATTGGACTTGAATTAAAGCAAATAAATTTTTCATAATTGATATAAGTTACTGTAATGATAGTTCAACTTTTAACAAAAAATAAGTAATAAATATTGAAAAAAAAAATGGAAACTTTGATATTGCATATCTCCATAACTAATGATATTAGGTCATGCTTGCTTGAACATTTTAGACTCATAACATAGGCAGGAAGCTACCGGAAAAGTTTCTGCTGCTAGCTCTGGTACACCCTGTATATCATCGTTTTATCATTAAAATTTAAAAATCAATATTATTTGACATCTCTCAATAATTGTAATTTTAATCAAATACCAGGTGTATGGAGAGTGAAAATTAGTACGCTCTATTGTTTTGAAAGTTTCTCAAAATCTCTTGACAATTTTGAGAAACATTTAAAATAACGAAAAAAGATTGTTAATACTCACATGAAAGCTGGAAATGACAACGGTTGCGCATAAGAAATAAAGATTGGTGTCGGCAAAAATTCCTTTGACATCATCAATATTTTTTTCATTAAAGCCCATGGCACTAAGGGACTGGAAAGCCAAAGAAATTTGAACTAATAATTTCATTTTCCCGACCGATGCGGGAGCATAATCTAAAGAAACATTGAGAGAAGAAGAGTTCTTCTTTATTTCTATCATGTTTTCCATTCTACTTTTTAAAAAGTTATATTGCACAATAGGTAAATATTGGCCATTACTCGACAATCTGCAAAAAATACCAATCATGAATGAACGTGTAAATGAAACATGCAAGAAAATTATAAAACCAAAGATAAAAATTATCAAATGATGTGTCAGATTATTTAAAAATGACAGAAAAGTGAAAAATAATTTCATACTCAATGGACTTAAAAATGACAGAAAAGTGAAAAATAATTTCATACTCAATGGACTTAAAAATGACAGAAAAGTGAAAAATAATTTCATACTCAATGGACTTAAAAATGACAGAAAAGTGAAAAATAATTTCATACTCAATGGACTTAAAAATGACAGAAAAGTGAAAAATAATTTCATACTTAATGGACATTCACTGCAAATGCATATTTCGGTGTTTTTTTTTTACGAGAATGTGGGTTTTTATTTATACATTTATATCATAATGTATACTCAAGACTGCAATTTTTTTAGGGCCATAACTTAGATAGAACCTATGTTATTATATAAAAGTAATAAATTGAATATTATTTACAATAATTAAGAAAATATAAGCATATCAATCGACAGGCCGCGGCCAAAAAATCATTTTTAGTGTCGTAGGTAGCGCTAATTTTTTATGAATATTTATATTTACGCGTGATATGTTTTTTTATACGTATGAAGTATACTTCATTATCTAGAACTTTTACTAAGAAAATCAAGAAATTTTCAATATAAATAAAGTTATAATCTTTTAAATTTGCAATAAATATTTATGTTTTTTGTTGATTTTAAAACGCTTTTTATTTATATAAAGAGATGGTTTTAAACAATATATTATATTTATTCCCGTATTTTGAGGCTTTAGTCACTTAATAAAAGTTGTTTTTTTTTAATAAAAATACCTTAATTAATATTTAAAAATAAAATTCCAAAGTATGAAATGTGTCAATAAATGACGTAATTGACTGGTATATTTCAAAAACGTTACGAGTCACATTTTTTACAAAAATGAGTTAAGTATGCAAACATCTTCAGAATACCTAAATACACAAAACATAAAACGGTTTTTTGGCCGCAGCCTGTCGATAAATGTTTATATTTTATTACTTATTATAAATAATGTCCAGTTTATTACTTTTATACAATAATAAAAGTTCTATCTAAGTTATTGCCCTAAAAAAATTAATAATAAAAACCCACATTTTCATAAAAAAATGCATTTGTAGTAAATGTGCCGCCTCAAAACTTTTGTAGAGAATCACTCAATGACATAATCACACTTGAACACAAAACTAAGTTCTGTGTGGGTGAAGCACTTTCCTCTACTATGTGCCCATCAATGTTCCCTGTAAGCTATGCATGAATAAAAAGTCTATATATACAAACTTAAAGAAACAGCCTTACATTGATAGTATGTTTTTATTAATTTTCCCCAATGCACAAATTATAGCACTGCCTACATTTTTTTTTTAGATTTTCTGGCAGTTACCCAGTAAAAGAGTGTTATTGCCAACCACATATCAAAGAATGTGTACTTTCAAATTCATACCTGTATCTAAAATCGCAAAAAATGCAAGAAAAATGATGTGAAAATGGAGGAAATATCGGTCACTACATAAAGAAACCAATCCCAAGTCTTGAGTGGAAGGTATTTCTATTGTTTTTATGTGAATCTGCCACTCAATATCAAAACGTGAAGTCATAGCACCCCAAAACTATAACTAACTGCATGCTAAGTACGCAATATGCTTTAAAATTATACCTCATATAACTCACGAGTTCCCCGGGAATTCCTTTAGCTGGGAACTCAATAGGATCATTCAAAACAGAAAATGAAACGAGGCTTTTTAGATGACCTACTGGCTTCACATCTCCTACATCATCTTGAGGTTCTGTTGGCTACGAGGATGTAAAAATTAATTAATGCATTCACAAATATAATATACATCACGTATAACAAACACATGGCTTGTGATTATGAAAATCAATTATGGTTAAGACTACGAAAATAACTTTACTAACTTTGTGAAGAAATAGGATTATGTTAGATTTTTTAACATGCTTGAGCAGGGATGACAATGCGAATGCATGACAATAAACTCACATACTGGAAGAAAAAAATTCATTACACAAAAACATTTGCATCAGACCTAATTTTCTCTATAATATAATATACAGAAACATTTAACCATTCACCTAACGTTCAATCATTGAATTTAAATTCAGCTGCAGAATTTGAATAAATTATCTAAAAGTTTTTTATTGAAAAGGTTAGGACAGAAAATGCTACAAAGTACATCTAGTGTACTACCATATTCAGACAGGCGTTATGTAACTGTATTAAGTTGATATGAATGCGAATCAATCTGATATGATTGATCGCCGATGGGCGCTACGCGTCCTCTTCATATCAAAATTAAAATGCATTGCCAAGGGAGGGGAGCGGGAAATTTAAGAACAACACCACGAAAAGTTAAATATTTACGCAATTTATTTCCAATTACACAATTCTTATTTAAGACTTATCAACTAACTAAAAATTATCACTAACCTAAAACTAACCCTAGCCTAAACGCAAGCAGTCCTGATTCACAAAGTTAATCGTGTCCTATCACTCATTGCACAAAAACAACCACACGTCGTTCCACATCTGGAGGCCGCGCGTGGCGAGTCGCGCGCACCTGCGCGTCCGTCGCGGGGTCCACGGGGGTCCACCTGAGCTTGGCTCTCGTTCCGGGCCACGCGCGCTATCGTGTCGCGTCGCTGCATCCGTTTCGTCGGGAGGCATCCGGCCTCGCTGTGGGGACCAGTCGCCCCGAGGCTCAGCGACCGTCGCTTTCTCGACTTCCATATTTCCTCGAAATATATTCCACGGAATATATTTCGAGGAAATATGCGATTTCCGATCGTCACCAAAATAATCACGATTACGTTTTATCGCCCCCCGCCTGTTTTGACGTTTCCGTATCGCGTATTGCTCGAAATCAAAATTTATTTACCATCGATAATTAACATAAACGACTGGTAATGAAAAATACAAAAACAAAACTCGCGTTCGAGCGGTAAAAATTACTTTACATACTCGCGTCCCCGAGTTAATGTGTACCTCACTATACAGTTCGTCCATCTAACCGTCTACGCTATTCTCTTCCTCCTCATAGGAAAGAGAATTCGTCTCCTGTATACGTCTGTATACCTCCGTAACTCACTCCGGTGTCATGATGGCGTTGACACGGGACTGACGCAACGAGGTTGCAAACGAGCGCATGCGAAGCGAAGCGAAGATGAGAGAGAAGCTACCCACGCAGGGGTCGGGGCCAATATGGAATCAGCGAGTTACGGAGATATACGGGCGTATACGAGAGACGAATTCTCTTCTCCATGGAGACGATAGAGGATTGCGTAGACGGGATTAGACGGACGAACTGTATAGTGAGGTACACATTAACTCGGGGACGCGAGTATGTACAGTAATTTTTTCCGCTCGAATGTGAGTTTTGTTTTTGAATTTTTGTTACCAGTCGTTTATGTTAATTATCGATGGTAAATAAATTTTGATTTCGAGCAATACGCGATACGGAAACGTCAAAACAGGCGGGGGGCGATAAAACGTAATCGTAATTATTTTGGTGACGATCGGAAATCGCATATTTCCTCGAAATATATTCCGTGCATAAGTTCTCGAAGGCAAACATATGTTCGACCTTTTTTTTTGAACCGGCGAAAACAGATGCGTAAACAGCGCATTCCTGATTTTTCCGCGTTATTTAATAATTATACTGTTGCCTTAGGATAAGATGATTATGTTAGAATAAGATTTGTTATAGTGTAAATATTATTTTATAACTAGTATTAATAATAATAACGCAAACAGTAAGATCGAACATTATCTACGGTGGTATACGAAATTTACGCGCCAAGTCTTCGCATGCCCAGAATACAAAGCAGGAGAGGGGAAGAAGAGTGCGCGGGGAGCGGCTCCAGGGGAAGCGATAAACCTAGGCGCGGGCCGCGCCCGGGGTTGTTCGTCACAATCCCCGGTCGAGTGCACGTCGGTCCTTCTTACGGGAGCGGATCTCCCGCCCCAGGACGCCACCTCTTTTGTGTGGCCGTGACATTTCCCGCGTCCATCGCCCTTGGCAGCAGAGGAAAAAGTCGAGAAAGCGACGGTCGCTGAGCCTCGGGGCAACCGGTCCCCACAGCGAGAGGGAGTTCCAGGGGGACGCCTCCCGATTAAACGGATGCAGCGACGCGACACGATAGCGCACGTGGCCCGGGACGAGAGCCAAGCTCAGGTGCCCCCGCGGACCCCGCGACGGACGCGCAGGTGCGCGCGACTCGCCATGCGCGGCCTCCAGATGTGGAACGACGTGTGGTTGTTTTTGTGCAACGAGTGATAAGACACAATAAACTTTGAGAATCAGGACTGCTTGCGTTTACGCTAGGGTTAGTTTTAGGTAAGTGATAATTTTTAGTTAGTTGATAAGTCTTAAATAAGAATTGGGTAATTGGAAATAAATTGCGAAAATATATAACTTTTCGTGGTGTTGTTCTTAAATTTCCCGCTCCCCTCCCTTGCAAATGCATTTTAATTTTGATATGAAGAGGACGCGTAGCGCCCCGCGGCGATCAACCATATCAGATTGATTCGCGTTCACATCAAAGTTATTTCTCATCTCTTCCACTAAGAGAAAGACAAAATAAAATATTTAATAATTATTATGAAAGAAAACATTGCTTGATTTAAATTTTAAGAAAATTTATTTTAAAATACAAAATATAACACGCTAATTCCAAAAATAATAGTGGTGAAACACAAATGGACAAAAACTAGATTATTAAGTGTGAAATTACCATTTTAAATAGAAAAATTCAAACATTTTTTTTATGAAGAGTATATATTTAATTAATTGAAGTAATGAAGTATGAAGTATTGGCCATTGTTGTCGATGCACTATTGCCATTTTAATAGAAGGTCATTGAGGCCTTTGCTATAAAAATCTTGAGGATGGAAATCGGTGAATTTTTAAAAATTTATATTCAAGAACACATTCTTAGTGTGAAGTTGCAATTTTTTCAGAACAAAGTTCTGTGAAATTTAAGACCAAATTAATTAATCAATTAGAAAGACATGAATGCAGTGGAGATGAGATCCCTTAGAGGTATGTGTGGTAAATCAATTTATGATAGAGTAAAGAATGCAGATATTAAGAACGAATGTAAAGCTGATCTTAGCATAATTAACAGAATTAAAAAAGGGTCGCTCAGATGGTTTGGGCATATTGAGCGAATGAATGAGGAAAGAATGATAAGAAAGATATATAATGCAAGTGTTGATGACGCCAGAAAGAGAGGGCGACCGCGGAAGACGTGGCATGACCAGATTGACCAGATACTGGAAGATGGTCCCGTTAGAAGCCTCAACAACCGGCGAGCTTGCATGCGAAGATGTATGAATGTGGATGAGACGAAAGTTGTATGTCAGGATAGAAGAGTGTGGCGCTCTATCCTCTCTGCCTACCCCCACGGAGAAACGGCTGATGGTAAGTTAGTTAGTTACAGAAAATTTTCGTGGATTTGATTTTTCTGTATGTCTTTTAATTGATAATTAATTTGGTCCCTAAAAATTTTTCATTTTTCAAAATTTCAGCAACCCCCTCATCGGAGTTGTTGAAATTTTTTCCTTGTAAAGAGTTATCCGAATTCGGAAAAAAGATGGAAATGGATCTGGCGAGTAAGGTGAGTGGCGGAGTCTCCTGTCGAAACTCCTGTAATTTTAAGACATTCTGTTGTGCAGTGTATGGAGCTTTGTTGTAGAGAAGAGCAATTGACAAGTCTCGGTTAATAGTGAACTTGTCCATCATCGTTTTCAATTCTTGACAGTATGTATACCTCTGCAGTAATTGTTGTGCCAGATCTTAAAGAACTGTAATGAATAATGCTGGCACAGGTCCACCATACAGTCACAAGCAGTTTCTTTTGACTCAATTTGCGTTTGGGATATTGCAACAAACGTTTTCAATTATCATACAGAATTCACTTTTAATTGCAAGTATAGTAAGTTGGGGGAAAGTTTGCGCATCACTCCATACTACCTCACTCTTGAGACCCAAAATTTCTGCGCAGCTGAAGCCGATGTTCAAGATGTTTGCCGGCTACTGTAACATTTCATTCAGAATTCCCTTATTTATGTGCCGACTCAACATATTAAGCAAACCTCGACAGGAGTTTGTTGTTGATCTTCAGTAAGTTCATACGGTACCCAATTTGTTCTTTATTTTACAAAATTGACAAAAATTAATCAATATTATTTTGTTACTTATGTTGAAGGCTAATTCTGCGGTTTGAGATGAATCAACTTCCAATATGGCTTTCAATTAGTCATTGTCAACTGTAGTCCTCGATCATCCGCTTGTCATTGAGGTCAAAATTTCCAGAACGGAAGCGATCATTCATTTGCAGTATCTGGTCCATACACGTCGATGATATTTTTTGCTGTCTGTGCAGCATTAGTAGCATGACAGAACTCATATTAAAAAATAACGCGAATTTTCATTTTCTCCATAGTCGCAGACAGCGATATCAAAGAAGAAAAAACAGCAGGAAAACAAAGGAATAACTAGTTTTAAAAAAAGAATTGTCATAGCTTTAATATTAAATTCCAAGTGAAATACAAGATATCAAAATTCAAACTAGCCAATATTAGCAAATGGAAATTTAAAGGAAAGGACGACATATGAATTCAAATTAGATGGGTTAAAATTAGAAAATGACATACCTTTGAATTTAATAAATTAAACGTAGCGGCTTGAGGCAACATGTACACGACCAGTGGAATTCTCTCGATTGATGCCCTTGAGTTAAGTTCATCCCAAGTCCACTCTCTCTCTCTCGAGTCTGCTAGAGCTAAGTACAGATACATTGTACCATTGTTTCGAGTTCTGCGTGCAATGTGTAATTCTACATTCCTGTAAAAAAAAAATTAGTGTATCCCAATGTAATCCCAAAGTATATACGAGTTCTCTATAATCATTTTTTTCCATGAGTATCTGAATCGGTGGGGTCTGATTAGGGATTATGGGGGATCTCAAACGTTTTTCTGGTCCTGCAAGCCTGGGATTGAAAAACTTAAATCCTGAGATTTTTAGTGATTTGAGTATCGATAATCTTCTCAAGCTGAGAACATATTTTCAAATTCTAAAAAATCACTGAATTTGAAACACTGAAATCTGATCTGCAAAAATTATTTTTTCATTTTACTATCTTAAGCTATCCAATTTATATTTTTGGACATTGCTAAAAAAAAAATTATCATTTCAAAAAAGCAAATATAAAGGAAAATATTTTTTTTTATCATTATCTGAAAATATAGAGTGAATTTAGATGGTTTAAGATACTAAAATGAAAATAATATTTTTTCAGATGTGACTATATGTCGGGACTGTCGAAATATTGTGAGTTAATATCTACAGTAGATCCTCGCTAATTTAAAAATTAAAATTACAAAGTATGAAATATGCCAACAAATGACGTTATAAATCAGAATGCCATGAGCCGCGGCAAGGGCCGGACACTCAATGAAAACTCACTATAAAATGTGTTTTTATGCCAATTTTGACATTAATATGGATTAATATTATGTAATACTATCAAAATTAATTGAGTTTTTCTCCGATAATAGGGTTTTTGGCTTAATTTATATGAATTTGTTCATTATATTGTAATTTCCAACATTAAAAGTACGTTTTTTCCTCATCATAATGATTAAATGACAACCTCGTACATATGAGAGTACAACCTTGTACATACAGCGCATTCACGGTACAGAGGAATTTAGCAGCAATCGTCTACAATCAGCGGCGATGTCTTCGGGAGAAGATTATTAAATCATTCTTATCATCGTATTTACGGTGCGAATGATTTTAGCCAACGATTTAGAGAATTTTATATGAGTTTTATATGAAATGGATTAACTTTGTAAAAATGCAAGAATAAAAGTGTAGCATATAAAAGACTTGTCGAGTTTTATTTTGAATTTTATAGTGTGCAAGACTTTAAAGCGTTTTTCTGAAACTTGTCATTTTTGAAGTCCATGTACACCTACAACTCAAAATCTAGTGGACCGATCGCTTTGAAATTTTGCTCAGTACTTCCTCATACAATTCGCCAATATACTAATAAATATATATATAACTAATATCATTGGACACGAATTTAATCGGAGCACTGTTCGTTTATTCATCACACCAATTTTGCAATTCGCACTAATTATCACACCTGTATAACTTGTCCGGATGCACATTATTTAAATTGCTCAGGTTAGAGAACTACAAAACTCCACTAGTAAGTACCCACTCGCGCCATTACGCCTATCGCTTGTCTGTGGTCAATTTTCCTTTCTATAGACTCGTCTCGCTTGATAGTGTCCGGCGCTATCCCATCGCGAATTTATAAGACCTGTACTTCACGATTTTTACAGAATCTACTAGATTATTCCTTACTTTTGTAGCAATTTCCTATTTACTCTAAAATATGTATACATAGAGTGCTGTAAAATCTCGGAACAATTTTATTTATTTATTATATTTATTTATACAGTAGATGCATAATGTTTTTTATAATAAATTGATTCTATCTATGTTATAACATTTTTACAGACATTGTACTCCTCATTATACGAGCCAAAGCTCTAGCTTATGGGAGGAGTATTTACAAGCTAAATTAGAGTATAAGAGTAAAAACTATTTAGAAGTAGTAATTTTTTTATTATACAGAAACCATTTGGGATATGTGGGCAATTTTACAATTCATCGTTGTCGAAAATCAAGGATTTGACTTCATTCTTAAACTTTCGTATTTTGTTTTTAAAAATTCGTATTTTGGAATGTTCCTTTCTTGAAGTTTGTTTTGCGACAACAATTTATTGTACCATTTAACTCCCAAGTATGTACAATAATGTTGTGCCATGGTGGTTCTTAAAGATGGTATCATTATTTGTCCCTTTGTTCTGTCTACTACTTATACAGTCTAAGGGGTGAGATTTATTTATAAAATATTCCTTGTAAATTTGGCATAGGGAATTTGTTTTGTACATTTTTGTGAGAGACGGTACATTAAATTCTTGAAATATACTTGAAATATAAATATACGAAATATACATACTTGAAATATACTTGAAATATAGAAATAAATAAACATATAAATGAAATATATATAGTCATAAGGTTCTTTGAGAATCATTTTAATAATTATTTTTTGCATTATGATTAATGGCTGTATGGTGGACTTACAAGCCCCTCCCCACCCAATGTTTTAAATAATGCAGATGGTACCTGTACACATGAAATAAAGCAAATTGGGAGTGACAGCCAACAAACTGATGAGCTGCATACCAGATTATGTGCAAAGCGCACTAAAAAATTCCACTAATATTATACTGATATCTGATGGTTGCAATTACCAAAACAGAAAACTCTTGGTAGCGAGTGCTCTCAGTGACCATTCCAAAGCTGCATCAGCCACTGTGGAGTTTATGGAGAATTATACTTGAAAAAGACACTTAATAATGGAGGCCGATTATATACAATCCAACTTGGTGCACTTCTTAAAGCCGCTGATGTATTCTCCTTCGGATTAAATTATCCGCACATGAAATATCCAGTACAAGTTGGATTATTCAAGGGAAAGGCAAGATCTTCCACAAACACACAAGGCTGGTCAAGTTACCATTTCTTGAGACTTTTCTATGAAGTCCTTCATCTTACAAAATCCAAACATAAGCACTTACTGAAAGAGAGCTTAAAGCGATCACTTATAAGGATCATCATCCTTTTTTCGATTATGTTTCTTTAACTTTCAGTCGGGGTATTTAAATAGTCCGATCACTTGTTTTTTGTTGTAAATGTCTGAATTTGGAGTCAGACGAAGAAAGAGGTTTCAAACAGAGGCAATGAGGGAACATTCCCAGTCCTGGTGATGAAGTCACGTCAGTCAACGCTGTATAGTAACAACATTCTTGACATTAACTCATTTTCGTGAAAGTTACTAATTTTATTTGACATGCAATGGGGATTTGTGCGATAATTGTCTTCTAGATTTATTTTTAAATATAGATGCGAACACGGTATACCTGTCACATCAATGTTCAAAATATTTTCAAATACTAAGAATATTGAATCACTAGGCGAGAATCATAACCACAACAACAACAACAAACACCAACAAGCTACTCATCTTTGTAATTCAACTATCGTTTAAATAAAGAATAGCAATCTTTTTAAAACCTGTAGCAAGTTTATTTTTTTGAAAGACGCAATAAAATAACTTAAGAGAATGCAAATATGATATAAACATTTTTATCGACATAGGGTCAGCTAAATGCTAGTGACTTAAAACTCTGCTCACCCCTGCAGAACATACTTTCTATAGTAACCTAAGCTAAGCTAAAGTCGTTGTATATCTCCTTCAGCTTGTAAATTGTATCTCCAGTAATAGCTACATAATATTTTCTCCATACGCAACATACATTTTATGGCCACAAGTCAGTATAGAATAAAGCCTATGTGCCGAAATCAAGCCGAAAGTGCATAGAATTAAACCTATGTGCCCAAAACATGAGAAAATGTCAATTTTTCATATAAATAATGGACATATACTAAAATATATAGTGCCGTTTATCTGGAAAGTTTGCCTAGTAATTATTTAATGAGTGTAGGGCCACGTCGTACCTGTGCGACGGAGCATGAAAGAGGCCAGGGTGCCACGTCGGATATATGTGACGGGCACAAAATTAATTTTTCTCAACGGCCGCGTATCGAATTTGAAAAACGTGATTTTTTCCCAGTAGAGAAATCTCATGGTGACCTGTCGTTCCATTTTCAACCCAAAAACATAGATTATATTTTAAATCGACAATCAAAACAGAAGTTTTTCTGCCTTCAAAATCATATAGGAAAGTTGTAGATGGCGCCCCGAAAGCGTGTTGCCCAATCGAAATTAAAATATTCCGTCATTCAAGGTCACGCAGAAAGTGCGCGGGAAATACGATTTATTTTTTTCGATTTTCGATTTATTTGTACACGTATACACAAATATATACGATATGTTTTGCGATATTTGTCAATTTTTATTGGTTTATGATTCAATTGAATACAAACTGGTATTTATGTTGCGTTTATTTGAAATATGTGAGTGAAAGTGTATCATATTTATATGTTATGAGTGCGATGTTCCGTTGTGTGCCGTGCCATGCAACAAAATATACCACACAGAAGAAGATTATTAGGTAGGCATCAAATATAAATAGTAGCGTTGCCTCTAATAAAAAAATAAAATAAAATATTATTTTTCGTATAATGTTGCGTTGGCAACATTATTGGAATTGAAAAAAAATATTTTTTTTTACTTAAACGATAATTTTATTATTTCATTACGACAATTACGATAAAATAATATGTATGTGTGTGTTTTTTTTTTAATATACGCATGTTTTTATAGTTTTTTTCGTAAAAAGAAAAATCATAAAAAATTCAGAAAATATCTGGCCTTGGGTGATTTATGTTGATGGAATTTTTTTTGGCCCTAGACAGGTTATAATATTTTTATAAATCTAGTCTATGCAATTATTTTTTAAAACAGTTTTATTTGTTTATCTCAGAATGTACTAAACGTCACATAGGCTTTATTATATATACACAGCGACGATATGTCACATTAAAAAAATAATGTTTTAAAATGGTTCTCAATCACACCATCATAGTTTTGATTAATATACAGTTATTTTGTGAGATGGCATTGATGCCATGGGATATTCAAAAGATATGAAAGTTAATTGTTGTAGAACAACCACAATTAGCTGATTGTAGCACAGTCAATAAGATTAAAAAAGAGTCACACAGGTGGTTTGGCCATGTTAAACGAATAAATAAGAGGATGGTAAAAAAGATATTTGCATGTTAATGGCTCCAAAATAGAAGACGTCTGCGGAAATGTCTGTGCATCTGGTAGATGCCTAAGATAAAAGTCTAAACATTTGATTAGTTTACAAGATAATGAATGTGAACGAGGCAGGAGTTGTATTTCAGGACAGAATGCGGCTCTTCGCTCTCTCCGGGTAAGATAATTAGAAAATAACTATCCATTGATAACCTCTAGGACCACTAGAACCGGAAATATGAAAGACACATAACAGACCTACTTTACAGTGCTTAATTAATATTTGTAAACAACGACTTACCTTTGAGATGCCGAATGATAATCAAAATCTCGTACAATGAGAACTTTCGTCAAATCATTATTTATTTGTTTTCTCGTAGATGTATAAACATATAAATCTTGTTTAGGATGACTTAGTAAATGAGAGGTGAAGCATCTTTCTCCATCTTTACAAGTAGGTGGGATGAAAATCTCGGCAAAATTTTTAACAATGTGAACCATGTAAGCCAAGAACACGACAGAAAGAATTATGTTAACTGAAATGTATTTCATTGTCGCGGAATCAAAAATACGCTAGGCAGTAAAATAAATAAACTAGAAAATTTTAAATATTAATTTCTCAAATGCTAATTAAAATTACGGAAATATTAAACTGACGTGTTAACTGCTAACTTTTAAAAACATCGGAGACGGCAGCTCCATAGAAAAGAGAAATGTCGCCAGCTCGATATACATAGAAAAAAAAATACAGACTGATACAGACTACGGATTAGAGATGGGTCGTTCATGAACGAACTATTTTTTTAAAACAGTTCACTTTGCTGAACAAATTAATGGTATAGTTCACATTAGTGAACTACTGTTCAGTTCAGTAATAGGAAATCAAATCCTAAATCCTAAAATCGATAAAATGTTTGGGATTAATTTGACTTTAATTCTCCTTTCTACCCAAAACGAAGTAAAAAGGTAGTTAAAGAGTTTAATTCCTGTCGCTGCTCAATAGATATTTTAAATTATGAGATGTCAAATGTTACACATCACATGCGAGTACTGTAAGGCTCGCTCGTTTTTTAATCTCCCCCCCCCCACTCCCGTCCTTCCATCAATCAACTGAACTTAATTTTGAACTTCACTTATGTAAACCTTGTAGAAAGTTGAAAAATATGTTTTTTTGTCATTTTATTTGACTTGTAATTAAAATGAATGAATTTTCATTTTTCCCCACGCGTATTGGCCATCGCCGAAATTTACACGGAAAATCAATCGGGCAAGAAAAAACACACGCTCTTAATTCATTTCACGCAGAAGGCGATAAAAAATACTGCAGATAAACTTTAAATTATTTATTTATTGTAAATGGCATCATTAAATAATTATTGACGTAGATTTAGATATAAAGAATATGCAAGCTTTAAGGTGCTGAAGGTGAAATTCCTTTGTGTCTCCTAGTTTTCAAATAATTCATCGAAAAATGTATCATTCATTTTTAGATACTGAAGGATGATGCGTCCGCGACCTGCATGTGACGTTCCGCATCGCGTCCTTTTTAAATTAGAATATAAGTTTTATTTTATAATAGGTTTAGGTAATTTTAAATTTCGCGCGGCACCACGGGTTGCCACCCCGCACCGCCAGGGGTTGATAGGGTGCCATTGCGGGTGGGGGAGGCTACCCCTCTCCCCCGCATACACAGATAGTCGAAGCCGGAGGGCCAAGAACGCCCCCTTGTCTCGTTCCGACCGCCACCGCCGCAACAGCTCGGGCTCCCCGCCCGCGGCCGCCCCTTCGGCGGCGGGCCCTGAGCCGCCGCCCCGTGTGTTCAAGAACGCGGGGCGGCGCCGTCAACATCGCTTGAGGAGAAGGCGGCCTGCAGCGCTCTGGACGGTTCCAGGCGATGGCCGCTTCACCTCGGCGGGCTCCCGAGGAAGGCCTGACGCTTGTCTGCAGCTCGGCCCCAGCAGCGACCGGAGGGGACCGACGTGCTTCCGCGGCCTGGACCACGTGCGCTTCCCGCGGGTTACCGAGACTCCGGCCAGATGCCTCCAGCCGATCGTGGATCCCGCCGCCGGACGCGCCAGGTCTGGACCACGCGGCGAGCCACCCGCGGCATCCAGATGGCGGCCACGAGGGCCTCTGATAGTGGACACGTGTTTTAGTGTGTTGTGATTTTTTTTGTTTGAACAGAATGTGAAAGGACAGGACGGACTTCTGTGACGGTCGAACTGCTGGCGTTTAGGTTAGGATTAGTTATAAAATTAGTAATAGTGCTTTAGAACGTAAGGTTTAACTGTTTTTTTTCATCTGTAATAAATGTATATAAACCCGCCGGAGTGTTTGAAATTCCCGCTCCACCTTCCTTGACAAGGCATCTTATTGATAGACGGAGACGAATTAATAAAACCGCCCTATCAAATGGCCCCGCAACGTGAGGGCACGCGTCCTTTGCAAGGACGCGCCGAGAAAGTGTTTCTCGGCGAACCTACCCTGAGGTCAGAATGTCAAGGAAAGTCGGAGCGGCGTGAAATAGTGTATAGAGAACCGCGAGATTAGTTTTTTCGATTTTTTTTTATAATCTTGTGCCGGTTTAAATTCATAGTGTGTAAATTAGAATATATATAAAAAAAATCGTGGTGCCCAACAATAGATTAGGATAGTTTTAGTTTTATTGATTTTAATAAAGTTTTGATGTAAAACGCACGTGGTCGTGGTCAGAGGGCGAATTTGGGGCACTTCTCGGAATTTCCGGCCGGCCGAGGGCAGCGCGCAACCAGATGGGTTAAGCCTCGCTGAGCGTGGGCATTACCGAGAATTTCGAGCCGGGTCGAGCACACCACGTGCATTTACACAAGTATTAGACCGTAGGTAATATTTTCTAAGTTAGGTTTAGAATATCCAGGTCCTTATAATGGACAATTTCTACGTGCTTTATTTATCTTATAGGTACATACGCTAAAAAAACCGTATGTCGCGTGTGTAACGGCCCGTTTTGTTTTTTCTAACGCGATCGAGTTTGAGTGTTTTTTTTT
>JADDOH010011406.1:0-17630 GCA_016648135.1 Agrypnia vestita | reverse complement strand
TTTATGTAATAATCATTACGTCAAAATTGACAAAGTTATTAAATAGGGATCTAGACATGATTCTAATGAAATAAAATAAAATTAATGAGAATAGACAATTTAATTTTTTTATGAATTTTTTTAATGAACGAGAATTTTCTTACACTAATTTTATTTTGTGTGCAGGCAAGTATATTTTTGACGTTTAATTTCTATGTTAAGATGAATGGTTGAAGGAGTTGAACTCAAACGCATACAGAGTGACTTATCTATAATACAATGGCTCCAAAAATGACGCATGCAGCGCGCATAATTTCCATTGTCGGTTTTACAAAATAACGAAAAGCAGCAAGCAATGGGCGGTAGCCAATTGCAGATACCAATCAATGGCTGCGCAGCGGTCACTATAGGGCACAAGGCCTAGCAGCAAGCATATTGCTTACTGCTAGTTACAAAATGATTCTCGGATATCTAATTTTAGATCTTCTAGTAAAATCGTCTCTTTGTAATAAAGCGCGACCTGTTTATTAAGACAATATCCTTTTTATGAGTATTTAGTTTGACCTTTTCATAATTGTTTCAAAATTAAAAGCTCGTGTTAATATTTTTATACGAGTCAAATGTATTGGAGTACAAGAGTACAAGTCATGAAATCAAACCGTGTACCATAAAAATTTACATTAGTTCTTGTCTTTATATATTTATAGTTAGTTTCTAATTCTTCCAAGTAAAAATACTTTTTTTGCATTTTTCTTCACAGAATACTCGTTTTTTTTTAACTTTAGTTTTGAATCTTTCATTATTTATATTGTGCGTAGAAACAAACTAGACTAAGAGCCAGTGACCGCCGTACTTGCGTTAAAAGTCTCAAACCTGAAGTATTTTCTGTAGAAGTTTTGGATATTATCACATTTGAGTTCGGGGGATTTTGGCAGATAACTGATAATACAGGTGAAAAAAAATGAGTTAGGAAAACGTAAAAATAAATACCGTGATTTTTTAATACGTTTGATTAATGGGACAGAACTATTCACTCATACTAATCATTGCCAGATGCTTTTCGCGGGTCATTTCTTCCGCCAGACGCTTTGAAGCTCTATAAAAATAATCAGTCATTTACGTTACAGTAACAAAACTGAATTTTATTTATTTTATTCAGGTCACTATTTAATAATATTACGTGATACCTCTTTACTTACACCTCATTTATATCTGTATTACCTCTTATCTGCCAAAATCCCCCTAACTCAAATGTCATAATATCCACACCCTCTTACCTACAGTGTACATTCCACGGCAAATATTTCTGGTTTGATACTATATCGTAAATCGACGGTAGCCGTCGTCCGCTCTAAATGTGCGGCGACCTTTCGGTGTTGCGTATTATGACCGGCAGCGGCCGCGAGAGCAGATCTGCCGCCCGGATAAGGGTGGTGACGCAACGTTCGGCGCCACCTCCCCAGCTGCGTGTCCCCAAGTCGGTCGAGTGGCGGTCCAGGTAGGTGTCGCTCCGTTGGGAGAGGAGTAGGCAGGTACCTGCAGGACCGGCCGCGCCGCGACGCGGCGATCACGTGATGAGCGCGTTCTGTATTTGAATTTAATTTAAACTGTGAAGATTTGCGGGTGTAAATATTGCGCTGTTTCTCCATTTGCCCATCTTGTTCGCGTATATTGGAGCCTAAGCTGGAATTTTTAGGAAGTTAAAACAAACAAAAATGTAACTGGCATAAACATAAATTGCACCGCGTAGGCAATCAATACAGTTCTGTTGATATATTTAGAGCTCAAACGTTATACACTTACTAACTAACTAACTAATTTACCATCACGCCGTTTCCCCGTGGGGGTAGGCAGAAAGGATAGAGTGCCACACTCTTCTGTCTTGACATAAAACTCTCGCCTCATCCACATTCTTACATCTTCGCATGCTCCAGGCTTCGCTTCCATACATCTGTGTTGGTACCAGAATTCCATTATGTACTGCTAGTTTTGCCTCGGTAGACATATTTCTATTAGAAACTATTGCGTCCAAAGCACCGTTCACCCTATTCCCCGCAGTCACTCTCACCTCGATATCTTTCTCAACATTCCCTCTTCTATCGAATATACTTCCCAAGTACACAAACTCATCTACCTGTTCCAAACATTCATTACCTGCTAGAATTTCACACGTTGTTTTATTTTCCTCTTTCTCGAATACCATCACTTTTGACTTGTTTACGTTCATAAAAAGGTCACTTTCCTTGCATACATCATACATCCTGCTCACTAGATTCTGTAAGTCCTGTTTGCTATACACTTACAAGGAACAAATCTACTTATCATCTATTGTATAGTTTTCCCATATACTTTATCTATTATTTATTGTATCTTCATAATATTCTTTATTTACTTATTACATTTATATTATTGATATTCTTTAATTTTTGTGATTTGCTGCTTATGTGCTTGATAGTTATGCTATTTTGTTTCATATAATGTAAAAGCCCTATTCAGGGCGTGTATCATTAATGAATAAATAAATAATTAAACTCAGTTCTACAAAGTTACATTATTTATTTACGCAGTAGGAAGTATGCATGTAAGTGAAAAAATATACAATTTCGGTTACTAACATTAAAATCATTTGATGAATATAATATATCTAGCTAAAAAAAATTATTATTTATTACAATTTCAGATATACAAATTTTCAATTAGGAAATAAACAGTTATGTTGGTTCACGTCGGTATTCCGCAATTTGCTTGAGACCGGAGCCACACTAAGCGAATGATCCACCGCGTCTTTTCCGTCAATTCGGCAAAGCAATTTGATCGACCGATCATTCGCGTAGTGTGTTTGATAAGCGCATATTGTATGGAAAGAAACGTAGCGGCGTTCCGCGGCGGAAAAAATACGGCGGAAGATGCGCTTAGTGTGGCGCCGACCTTACTGATCAAGCAAAAACTACAATATCTACAAAATATTAAATCGCAATGGACCTGCGATATAACGAATCCGTATTCATTGAATCCGCGCTACGCGAAGTTTATCTTATACGTTTTTCGCAAAATTGAACAAACTCTTTTTATAATTGTTCATTTAACAAAGCTAAAAGTATTGTCACGGGACGTGTTTGTGGGAGGCAAATGAAGAACACTTAAATAATTAAAACTTTTATTTATTACGCAAAAAATTACTGGACACAAGTTAAATCAGAGTAATGTTTATTTTTTATTTTTCTTGATTTGCACTAATTAACGCCGTTTATATTGCTTCTATCACTTTCTAGCTAATTCCGTTCAATATTCGCACGTAAAAAAATCTTCTAGGAATTCAGGAATAAAAGCGATGGTCACACTATGCGCTGTCGCATTCGCGATGGTTAATCATTTCCGCATCACGTGACGTCCTTGTGTTTACAAGTAAATTCCTTCGAGATTTTACGAAAGGCTTGTGGAGATTTATATGGATTTTTTTTTTATATAGATCTATATGATTTATTTATATAGATCTATATGATTCCAAAGTGTTTCATAGTGTTGTCAGTATAACCGAGTTATAAATTTCGACAGGCTCCGACAGCGCGCAACCTCTTCCGGCTTCTAGCATCTCGTGACAGTGCATATATATAGCACGATTGATTAGAGAGTTTTTAATCGCACTCTTTTTGTAAAGTGAAATTGTGGCGTGCAAACAGGCGATCGGGTAAATAGAAATTTATAATTATAGTAATTTATTCCGGGCAACACGAAAGGGATGTTTCGGTGCAACGTTATCATAGCATATTTTTGCGAAATTATTTTAGTTAAAATAAAATATCATGAACCAATAACGGTTTATAATACAACAATGATTTTTTGTGTCGAAGGCTACAAGAATAGAGAGCTTTTCTGAACATTTTTCCATCATCAGGGCTGAATCGTTAGATAAAGAGGACGGAGATACAAAACGCTGCATTTTTTCATTTGCAGCATCGTGTCTATAATCTATTGGCCTTCTTTTTTGATCTGACTTAGCAGTATTATCATGACAACACAACACCCAAAATCGTACATGACCGAAATACCTCAAAGTCGTGTTGAGTCAGCATGAATCATCTCCATAAATATCTTAATATATTGTCAAAAAAAATATTTAATTTAGCCTATTTTCCAAATTGATCTTTATGTAAAATATTACTACAATGTACTAACTGCACGCTCCTTGCAGTTAGCCCAGGAACTCTCGGTTATGAGTTGAAGTAAATTTTAAGATATGGCCCGCTTATAGCACTAGCGTACATGCTGCGTAGAACAGTTAGTTCACTCTGGTTTCATGACATCACCTTGGTTGGCCGATGCCTCCCCGACACGCGACACGGAAGGGTTGGAGGGAATGCGCCCCACTTGTGACGCGAGGTAGTAATCGAATAATTAGCCGCGCCCCGTGAAAGGCTCTATTTCCACTCTCGGGTGGCGGCCGGTATTGGGGTCAAACATGCAACTTCTTTTAATGGACATCGGGGTGGGGATTACCATTGCACGCGTGCCATTAATGTTGCTGAATTGGAAAATATACTGTATTTAGAATTATTATTGTTTCCAATTCTACGACTGCACGAGTTTATTTATTTAACTAGCTGTAACCCGTTGAAAATGACGTACTTTTGCACATCGGTTTCTAAAGTGTGCAGTATTCGGGTAAGACCTTTCAAACGGTGTAGATTTGTATCGTGGGGGAAAAAAATAATAAATTAAGTTATGGACGTTACAGAAAGATACGGACAGACAGACAGACAGACAGACAGACAGATAACGAATTGAATATTATTGGGATAGCAAGTAGGGCATGCATATTTAAAAATGGAATTAACGGTAAAACTCTGAATTTAATATAGATTTACCAGCTATTACGAAGCTGTCAAAAAGTATGTATTGTTACGAGACGTTGGATACAAAAGGAATTGCACATTTATTATGATTTTTATTTAAAATGATCCCACGCACATAATATGTGGGGTATAAAAGCAAAGGCAGCAATATCCAAAAAAATAAAAAAATGTTTTGAATGCAGTCACCGAGAATTATTAATTTAATATGTACTGAATTCTAGATTTTACATATCTGTCCATTCCAAAATCATGTTTTCTACACATAGAGGCAAGTGAGACAGCAGGAGGTGATTCTTCTTGCTTTATATTAGACCAGCGTTTTAGTACTTTTTTTTTTTTCATATTTATATATTTTTTGATACTTATTACCAGGCGCGTGCAGTCGGAACATTGAAACATGACTTTTTTGTAATCGTATATTTTGAAAAAAAAATAGAAATTAAATATTTATGCCACAGATTATTATGATATATCAAAATATGAATACTATGATAATAATTGTGAAAGAAATATTACGAAATATATGTGATATTCCGATTTTTTTCAAAATAATTGGTTACGAAAAAGTCATGTTGCGATGTTCCCACTACACGCCCCTGCTTATTACATAGATACATATGCCAAACTGCACAGCAGTTTTACGGCATGGTTGCCTTCAATATTATTTGACTATATCCAGTATTTGACAATATTATTATCGAGTATTGCATGATTTTTACAATTACATGATAACTTGAGTGATTTGAGTGTCTACCCCTAGGTGAATTAAAATTCCTGGAGATAAGCGGAATATTCTTGAAGTTTAATAATAACTCGGGGAACGATTATGTTATTTAAAAAAAAAAAAAATATATAATTCAAAATTATATATTAATGTTTCTGTGCATTTTCACGTTTTGTTATAAAATTAATTTTTTTAATGCTGGCTTCACTGGGCCATGCCCGTCCTTTTTCATACTTTTAATAACGTAGATACTATTTTATAAGATAATTTATCATTAAATATAGATTTAAAAATGCATACACAACATAATAATATAAATAAATTAAATCAAAATTCCTATATAAAAATCATTCATATATAAAGAGGTAAAATTTGGATGTAGGAGGTTATCTTCGAAACTACTCATCCGATTTCAAAAATTCTTTCACCAATATTTAGAATGGACTTTGAGGGTGGACATAGGTGGAGATATATATTATCAAGGTTAAAATAAAAGGGTTTTTCGTGGTGACCTATTTTACAACTAAAGTCAACGAAAAAATGTTAGAGCCATGCATTTTTTACGAACGCTGCCTTAACGGTAAGAGATATTTAGGTACTTTCTATAGAGAAGTTGTAGAACTTAAAAAGTTATATAAAAAGTATTAATACACAAGTTAATAAAATATTACTAAAAATTACTAAAAATCTACGCGTGCGAAGCCACGGGCACAGCTAGTATGTAGATGTATAAATTTATCAGGATACACTATTATTCATAACCTACATACATACTAGAATACCCTAGAAAGCTAATCTTAGCATTTTGAATAGAAATAAAGAAAGTGTCGCTCAGGTTGTTTGGGCATTTTGGGTGAATGAATGAAGAAAGATATACGAGATATAGACACAAGTGTTAACGGTGGCAGAAGGATAGGGCGATCGTGAATTCGTGAGTCGTACTTGAAACTTTAAACGCATTTCCTGAAAAATAACTTTTTTCAAAACAACAAATCCATGATAACTCAAAAACTGAGCAACCTATGTTAATGAATCAAAGTATATTTTATTTGTAATAAATTCCTTTATAGCCCGTACCAGAATTGATAATCCAAAATTGTTTTGTATTCTTTTTTCCTTTTAAATAGCAAAAAAAAAAATCATTAAAAAGAAGTCGCCTTGTTGTTTAATTATTATTTTTTATTATTATAATTAAATGATTTTTTGAGTACCCTGGTACGGGCTATAGCGACAACTTTATTCTTTATATATAATTTTATTTTAAAATTTTACATACAAATTAGAAGTTTTGTAAATTTAAATATTCGTGTTCTATATTCAGAGTGTAAAATATTTTGTGTTTCGGTTACGTCAATAATGCACCAGTAGAACGGGTACCAACGTGTATGAGCATCTCTGAAAATAGTAGGCCGTCTGCTACCAGAATTCGAGTACAGAAAGATAGGGTAGGCGTCTGTGTTGGGTATTGCGAACGTACAATTCACGTGCGGTATTGTAGTGCGACAGTTAACTTTTTTGTTCCCTTGATACATTGACCGGTTTCGCCCTATCTTCGCATTCTCGCGTGTATTTAATAGCCGTATAGTTAAGGGTAATGGCAGTATTTGCGAAATGGCTGCTGTTGATCTAATCTGGTCCCTCCCCCCCCCCTCCTCCCACGGGCTGCTCGTGTGCAAGGTGGGGGCGACTTATAAAGCTTTGGATTTGTTTGGGTGAAAACAGGAAATAGGAATGTATTGAAGGGGAAGGAGGTGGCAGCCGGGGCAGGATGTTGCGTTCTAGTTTAAACTATTGTCGAGCGGCGTCGCACGGGTGAGTAATTAAAGACGTTTTCAAGTGTTCGACGATCGAGCCGCGATTGTATGGGATGCACAATGCATTATTAACATAAAAGGCTAAGAGCCAACGTTATAGTTACACGAATCTAACGTTATTGTTATATAAATCATTAAAATAGATATCTCATTAGTGACATCTGTGGTCATTTAAGGGAATGAAAAAGCTTTGGATGCCGGTCGCGGTAAGGATTATTACAACACACATACGGAACATGTCGGAAAATTTAAATATAATATATACAACTTCCAAAATTTGATAGACATGGTATTTTATCATGATTGAAATGGTGAACGTTACATTGATCACTTAAGCCATATCGTGATTAAGATAGGTCGTAAGCTCTCTGAACACCCAAAGACTTCCATACCTACTTTCACATAAAAATATAGTTTCGTCTCTGTGAGACATCTATAATGTATATTGATGAACGTTGCAGTATCAAACCGGAAATATTTTCTGCAGGTGGAAACTATAGTAAATAAGAGGGTTTGGATATTATGAAACTTGAGTTCGGGGGATTTCAGCAGATAACAGGTAATACCTACAGGTATAAAAAATGTGCCAGTAAAACGTAAATATAACAAACCTGATTTTTTAATATGTGTAACGGGACAGTATTATAAACTCATATTAATGATTGCCAGGCACTTTGAATCTCATGTCATTTACGTTATAATAACAAATCTGTATTAAATATATTTTATTCGGTCCACTATTTAACAATAATATCTGTTATATTTTAATATTTTACATATTTTTTATACCTGTATTACCTGTTATCTGCCAAAATCCCCCTAATTCAAATGTAATAATATCCAAAACTTTTTACCTACTATAGCGTAAATGTAGAGAAAATATTTCAGGTTTGATACTATAACGTAACTCTGGCGGTCGCTGGTTCCCACTCTGTCGCAATAATAGCCGAGTTCACAACTGACATGACAAAACACGATTTTATTTTTTGTTCTTCTTATAACAACGTGTATCGACTATAATATCCCTTCCACACATAGAACTCGACAAATTGTCACATTCCATCGCAACAATTGCAATACTAACTATCAATCAAATTCTGTGATACACAGAATATTGGGAACTTGTAATGAATATGGTTGCATGATTGACATTTTCGTCGACAGTCTGGAGAAAGTAAAGTTCACACTTAAAGAGGCAATACTGCTTCGTTACTGACTTCAGCTGTTAATATGTAATGGTGGGTAATATATATTTTTCGTACACATTGCCGCTTTGTACTTTATATTTTTAATTTTTGTACTCATGTTTTGGTGCTATTCCTGGTACTTTTAATAATTTGCTACTTGTAATTTATATTGTTTAATGTATGTTCTTTTTAATTTTATGATATATTTTTTTATGTAAAAGCCTATACGCATTGCTGCTCGTTACCTACTCTACATTTTTAATTTTTATACACATGATTTGGTGCTATTCCTGAAACTTTTAATGTATGTGCTTTCTGAAATTTATTTTATACTCTTTATGTAAAAGCCTAATGGGCGTAAACAAATAAATAAATAAATAAATAAATAAATAACAAAACAACGATATTCTAAAAGGGATATTCTTGCATTCAATTTTAAGAAAAATGTATCAAACGGAGCGGCCTCCGTAGTCCAATGGGCTCCAATGGGCATTACATTGAAAAATATATGAAAGAAAGAAAGCGGTGACTGAATTTTGTAATTTAAAGATTTTTGTGAGTAATTACTAACGATATACTGTCAGAAATCACACAGGAAATCAAGTAACTCAAATTTTTTGATGATACAATTATTTTTTGTTATTTCTCTCTATGGCCAATAAGAACCTGTCAAAAGAAGCAAGACTAGTGGTGCAAAATGGCGTTCTAGTGCCAACTCTGATGTATGGAAGTGAATTCTAGAATTGGCAAAAAAGGAATGAAAGTAGATTAAATGCGGTGGAAATGCGATCAGTAAGGCGCTTGTGTGTAAAATCTTTGGTCGATAGAGTGAGGAATGAACGTATTAGAAGTGAATGTAATGCTGGCTGCGGTGTGGCATACATAATAAAAAAGCAGGCTGAGATGGTTTGGTCATGTAGAACGTATGAGCGAGGAAAGGATGGTTAAGACGATATATCGGGCGAGTGTTGAAGGCAACAGGAATAGAGGGCGTCTATCAGGAGAAGGAGAAGAGGTAAAGGAGGTGAGGGGAAATGTAGCATATGTTACCCGCCGAGTCCTTAAGGATAAATTTCCAAATTTTGAGCCGATCAGTCAAACGGTACAGATTTGCATCGAAAATGTATCAGCGGAGGGGAAAGGTTAAAAGAATAGAGGGGAAATGTCGCCAATGTTACCCGCCGGGTAAGGCATAAGTATGCAAAGTTTGAATCGAATCGGATAAACGGTATATGTTTGTATAGATAACAGACAGACAGACATTGAGTTTTATAGGTATAGACGTATTGTCAACCATCTTGAATCGAGTACCAATCATAAAGCTGCTCAATTCAAAAGCTGACGAATGATTAGTTATTGAATTGAAAATTAGAAATGTTTATTGAATAACGACTTTATGTGTACGACATGTAATTGTAATGCCAAAAAGGGGGCTTCTCGTGCAGATTTCTGTATTTAATGTTATTGTAAATGTTATTTAATAATGTTTTTGTTTGTTGCCATGCAAAAAACAAATTAATCTTCTAATCCGAAAAAAATTAAATGCAGGTTCTCAATTTTTTTTTGAGTATGGTTATAGCTTGTTATCAATTGCAATTCTAAAACCTTAATAATAAAACAAATCCAAGTACGACATAAAACAGCACATTGTGCGCGGTTTAGGTATTCGAAACGAGCGTAAAACAAACGTCAAGTGCTTTGTTGCATCGCTGTATTGCGCGAAGCGATCATATAACTTTGTCTCTTTTTCGCACAATGCATTATTGAAGTGCCATGAGTAATTAATTGACCTGTACATATTTCACACAGGCTCCAGTAAGAGTCTGTCTCCAAACAGCCCGTAATCGTCGATCGCAGAGCAAACACCAGACCATCGAGAAATTGAATATCGGAGTCAAACGAACGGTGAAAAACTAGTTCACCTATTTTTCACAGTCAGAATTTTTCGTCTTATTTTGTGGCTCAGCAGTTTCCCAGCGGCGTTGCCGCATGATTTATGGCGGTGTTGCCGGAGCTTGTTTTTGCTCCCCTTTTTTATTTTACAAAAGTCCCGTCGGCCTCGCGGATTGTCCGAAATAATTTTAATTGAAAATTTCAGCGTCGAAAATAATGAAAAAAAGTTTCGCGGACGTCCGTAAATCATGTCATGAAATTTTAATACATAACCATTCCCGGCCCTAAACCGGGAATATCGCGTTTAAGTGACTCTCTCAATTCACCTCAAATTCGGGAACAAAACACGGGTTCCAGTCGCTTTAAATATTTAAAGAAAGCATTCGCCATCTTCCCTGTTTACGATAAATTATTTTTCTTGAACAGTTATTTATTATGTGATTTAGTAGGTATTAAATTTTTTGGGTCCCATTAATTTTTGTTTGTCGCTGAAATTTTTGGACACCTTTACGGCTCGAACGCCGCCACAATTAATACTCTTTAGTGCGAAAATGTTGCCAAGCGAACTTGTTACCTGGATTTATACAGACCAAGCACCGTAAGGATTATTATTGGGTGAGCGAAAATATACATGCCTGAAGGGTTTATTATTATTTTTTGCTTAAACTATCCTTAAACTAATCGACCGATATAGTTTATGAGGTCTGTTTATTCTAAAGAAATTATTTTTATTCGATTATTTCTCGATAAATAGTATATAACATGGAAGGGAAGCCTGAATTTGATAGTAGGGGAATGAACTTGATCTTAGTATAGTGAATAGAATTTAAAAAATGATTGATTAGGTGATTTGGCCAAAGAAATCCTGGATTATTCAATGCTCCAAAATCCTACTGAGAAACGGTCGGGATGAAAGCGATACTCAAAAACGAAGAAGATGCAGCCTGTGAATCAGAAGAGCCGACCCCAACAGCCAACCTAGGCAATGCGAGAGGGACAGTGCAAGGAAGACGGAGTGGTTTGGTCATGCAGGAAGAAAAAAGGGGGGAATTGTAAGAAAGATATCTCATTGCAGATAGCAGAAACTTCGGGGGAGTCTTCATCCAATTTTGAAAAAAAAAATTCTTTACACTTTGGGTTAAATGTTGACAGTTACGGAGATAAGATAACATCAATGTTCGTACTTTTTTCAATATTTCTCGCCGATTTTCTGTAAAACGTTACACTATCAGTATAGTAGCTTATATGGAATTTTACAAATTCTTAATAATTTCATTTGACTTGTATGGAAGCGAATAAATTTTAATATATAATCATCATCATTATCACGCTTGGCACTACAACCCTTGGTGGGTCTTGGCCTCCTCAATAATCTTTGGCTTGAGGTATCGTAACGTTTTGTTTTTTTATGGGGTAGAGTTGTTAGCCCTACGCCCAACCCCCAACCTGGAGGACCAGGGTTTTCAGTTGGGGTTTTCCTTCCCTTAGCTGGCTGGTTCCCGTTCTATGGCGCCGGAATTTCGCCATTCGCCCTCTCTCTATCTGCTGTGATGTATAATGGTGGTCATCACATTGCCCGGGGTTCGCGGGGTTTTCTGATGAGCACTCGTGGACCGTAGAGAGTCGGACTTATTGGTAGTGTTGCTGATGATATACAACGTGGCGCTACGCAGCATTTTATAGACACATTCCTTCCAACAGGGAGTGTACCACTGCGACCCTACCAATCATTCGAACCAGATTAATATTTAATATTAATCACTTTCTCGACAGTCTATGTCATGAAAATAAAATTGGCTTAAAACCCTGCAGCAAACTATCGAAAAGTCTTTGGAGTTTACTAAGTCATTTCACAACATTTCTAGATTTAGAAAAGGCGTATGATAGAGTACCACGCCAGTTACTATGGAGTGTCCTACAGGAATATGGTATAGACGGCAATCTATTAGGATCGATCCCAGCCTTATATAAGGAAAACGAATGTTGTGTCAGAATAGCAGGTCGCAAGTTGAGAAAATTTGCCATCAAAACAGAGCTAGGACAAACTTGTCCAATTTCGCCTATCTTATTCACGGTATTTATATATACAAGATCAGCCGAAACAGCATTGCTTATAATGGGGTCAACATCGGGAAAGTGGAGGTGGGAAGACTGTTATTTGCAGACGACGTCGCCTTGCTGGCAAAATTACCAGAAGAGTTACAAACAGCCATCGACAAATTTAATGAGGAAACAAATCTCGCAGGGATGATGCTGACCGCAGATTAATCCGAAATCATGGACATTGGCAGAAGCGAAGAACAATGTAACCTAACGTGCCAGAATAGACATCTAAAATTGGTGAACAGTAAATACCCCTGTGTAAGAACATCTCAGGATGGAAAGCAAGATGGTGAATTGGATAGGAGGATCCCTGTGTTATCCTGAACTTAGAAAAGCGGAGCTTAGCCAGCGAGCAAAGTTGGCAGTATTCAAATCAGTTTTCAGGCCAACCCTAGTACGCGGCCACGAGCACTAGATCTTGACCGAAAGAACCCGCTCAACGCTACAGGTTGCTGTGATACTTCGGAATACTACAAGGAATAGTTGCAGTTAGCAGAAGGGACAGAATTAGAAATACTCAAATACGAGAATGTCTCGAAATAGAACCCTTATTGACGTTTATCAAGAAATCACAGTGACGGTGGTTGGGACATATCTTGGGGATGCCGGCAGACAGACTGCCAAAGTGGATATTTCAAGCAAAACCAGAGGGCAGAAAACCAACGGGTCATCCTAGGAGGAGCTGGCGGAAACAGTTGGACGGCTGCTGCGAAGCGAGGTTGCAACATGGTCTGACGTGGAGAGCGAAGTCCGAGATAGGAAAAGTTTGAAACTTCTATGCGGTGCAGGGAACCCGACCCATTAAGATAAGGAGTAGAAGAAGAATAATAATTATAAGACATAATTATATAAGACAGTCTAACGTTTTAAAAAAGATAAGCCAAAAAATTGAACAAAAATGCATTTACTCCCATAACTGTCGACATTTCACCCGAAGTATAAATAATATTTTCTATTCAAAATTGAATGAAGAAGACTCCTCGAAGTTTTGGCTACTAGTTACAACACATCCAGTATATTATTTTATATATTAAACTGTACTACGAGAAATCGAACTAGCTTAATGGTTTCCCGGGGAAACGCTTGACCAATCAACCACTTGATCAAAATGGGAGAGTTTCACCACTAGACAAAATAAGCACTTAGTATCTTCAAGAACCAATTTCAATACTATTTTTTATAAGTATCGCGTGAGGAAAATTATACGTTGTGTTTTTCAATGTTCGTCAGCCAATATATGAAAATACGCGAGGTTTACGCTCATGACGTTGTTTCTCGTGATTAAATTCTCTGTTCTATATTTTCCCTCGTATTTAATTAAAATACGTCACGTGTAGTGTATTTTAACATTATAATTATTTATGAGTTTACTGTATCAGGTTGTTCTGAAAATAATGCGAGATTTTGATGAAATCATTTAATGTTCTTCGGTTAAATTTTTTTTTCTATTTGACCGTTAATAATCTGCCATATTTGTTTATTAAATCAGGCACATGATTTACATTACTTTGATTCCTCAGACGTCGGATTAATATGAGAGGACGAGTATTTTATATGTAAACATTATAATTACTAGATGTAACCCGTCAAAAATTGCGGTACTTTAACATCTCGGTTCCTAAGGAATAAAAAAAATTTCGTAAAAAAAAATCGTTAAAAAAAATTGGTAAAATTTTTTTTTAGATTAAAAAAACAGACAGAATGACGGACGGAAAGACAGACAACGAAATGATAATAATTGGGATTATTTTGTGCGATCATCATGTAGATAATGAACGTGTCCAGATTGTGGAATTATTAAACTTTAATGTGTACAACCTGAGATACAAATTATTTATAACTCAAATTTTCGTAAGAAACGCTTTAGTTATAACTCAAATTTTCGTAAGAAACGCCAAAATATGTCCCCCTTAATCATTACACCTGTACATACTGGTAGTAAAGCAATCGCCCATCGTCGTAGCAATTAGCCGACAAAAACAACATATAATTGAAAACTCAAAATATTCATAAAATGTTTGGCATGTGGCGAGCGCATTGTCAATATAAAAAAACAGCAAAAAAGTCGTATGAAAGCAGCGATATGTACAGATTATTTTAAAATACATATGCAGTAACGAGTAGATGTATTGTTAGGATTATTTAATATTCGAGTCACCTCAAGGAAATAATGTTTATAATATTTTTACTCATTTAATAATCTATATGTGTATTTTAAAATAATCTGTACATCTCGCCAGTTCGTACGATTTTGCTATTTTGTTGCTTTTGAAGTTTTTTTTTCACATTTTCGTTTTCTGTATATTAATATATAAACTGCGCTATTCTGAAAATAGCAATATTTGGATGTCAGATCTTCATCCCAATCTTGACGGGTATGTATAACATTGTATTGCCGTCAATTTCGGTGTTTTAAGTTTGACATATTTGAAATGAATGAATTCAATCAATCAGAAAGCTGTAAAACGCCAACAAACGTTAATTTATTCACAATCACGAATAACTAGTTTTCTAATTGATTGAATTCATTCATTTCAGACCTGTCAAACATAAAACGTCAACAAAACAATGTCACAATGTTATACAATAACTGTCAAGATACAAAAGTAGCAATATTGCTTAGTTCACAATACGGATGATTATATAATATGTATATAGATTATATATTAATATATATAATGACATGATAACAATTATATTTGTATAATTATTTTAACTAATTCTTGTTTAACATTTTCCTCATTAACAAAAAATCAATCATCAAAAAATAATGTAATAAAAGTAACCACAAAAATGCCATGATTAGTCGTATACAATTTTTGAAAAAATATATGTTTATAAATTGTGAGCTGTGGTGCTGGTTCCCTAAATTATTTACAAAGCCGGGAGTTGGCACGATGGTATTTGATATCATAAATTTTTTATATCCCATTTTTACAACCAGAAAAATTTATTCCCTCTGTAGGTCGGTATTCCTGAGTCTCATATACGATTCTTTCTATGCCCTTGATCTGACTCTCATTTTGCAAAACTGGACATTTCAACTTCAAATAGCATAATATATTCCGCTAGCTACGCCGTCGCGTAAACACATAAATCTACAAAATTCGTTTCTGAAAATGACATAACATACTATTTGTTGAGTTATCTAAACGAAATACATGTTATTCTAAATTTATTTACTAATAAACTATATTTATTTATAACTTAAATACTGAAAATGAATAAAGAACTAAGTTCCAGAAAAAAAATATTTAAGACAAGTATACAGATTAGTACTATATGCCTTCGCCAATACGTTAAACATCACTAAAGTCCTATCTGTGTTAATTTCCTAGTTATATATATTTTTTAAAAATAGATATGCGAACACGGAATACGTGTCACATCAATATTATTACTATTTTCAAACTAAGCTAAACGCTTGTGCTGTGAAAATAGGACTAACTTGCTAAGTCTGGAGCGAGGTTCGAACCCGCGACCTTTGGATCACGAGGCGAGTGTCCTAACCACAAGAACAGCAAGCTACTCGGAATATGGGAATGCATATCGCATAAGTATTAAGTGCCGCGTCATCTATACAAATACATAAAGAGGTTTGTAACTTTGGATGTAGGAGGTAATCTTCGAAACCCCTCATCCGATTTCAAAAATTCTTTCACCAGTATCTAGAACGGACTTTCAGGGTGGACATAGGCTATATATAATCCTTTTAAAATTAAATGACTTTTCGTGGTGACCTATTTTACAACTAAAGTCGACGAAAAAATGGTCGAGCGATGCGTTTTTTCGAACGCTGCCTTAACGGTAAGAGATATTTAAATTCTTCCTATGGAGAACTTGTAGAACTCAAAGAGTTCAATAAAAAATCCGTGATGACATATATCTATATGTTAAGGTCAACACACACATTTATAAATTTTTATAGTATTTTATAGTTTTAAATATTAAAATGATTAATTAACCTACGTGAGGTACCTACTGGCGTGTACCAATGTTGAACATATGTGTAAAATAGCGCATAAAGAGCGAAAAAGTCTATATTCCCTTTTCCTTGTATCTTAAAATAAACTTTCTGGCACTTAGCTTAGCTATGTTTATTTCCAGTACTCACTTATTAAGATACATTTCTATAGTCAGTTACAGCTGTATAGCCCAGCTTCGCGATAACAGTGGATATAATGCTAAAAAATATAAAGTACTAAAATAACAAAAAAATATTAAAAAATTACATTAACATATTTATACCTATGAAATAAAACTAACTTCACTGAAAGCACATAATGGTGGAAAATATTGAAACGTTTTGAATTTTTATAATAAAATTTAAGTGTGGTTAAAACAAAGTGTTTTATTTTATTTATAAAATGTTGCCACAAATGTGATTTGAAAAATTTGAAGAAGGAGAAATAAAGTTTAATTTAGTGTTAATTTAAATAATCATGTTGCTCTATAAAGTATAATTCATAATATACTTTATAGTACAATATCAATTGAAAAGAAAATGATATTTTTGACGCGATTGTAATCCTTTGATGAAGTCAATTGTTGCTTTGACTGTTTGTCACGATTGTTTTATAGAAAACTGTTGCTGGCCCGCTACCACACTATTTCTCCCCTAATTTAACGAGTAATAAATTTATTACATTCTCATTTTTGAGGGCTCTTGTAAGGGATGTTTTAAAACACGTGCACGCTTTAAATGAAGAGATTTTCGTGTTAATTTAGTTCCGTATTCGAAAGGGCGAAGGGTTGCGATCTTCGTGTCACTGTCCCTCGGACGTGAGCCGATGGAATTAATGATGCATTTAATTAATTAAATTCCCTCCTACGATACGTTCTGCGCTCCTGATGGATGCGTGTCTCCTGTTCACTCGCGCTCGTCCCCCAGTGGGTGCTGGCTGCTGGCTGCTGGCTACCCTCGGAGAGTAGACCCTTCGGTAATTGCGGCTAGCCAGTGTTTGCCTTCTACTTCTACCCTCGCCTAAGTATCCCTCCCCTCCCCGCTTCAGCCGGCCGCCGCCCCCCACTCGACCGCTTGGAGCGTTTGTTTCGATTTTTTATTCGCAACTCTCAT
>JADDOH010011405.1:0-22050 GCA_016648135.1 Agrypnia vestita | reverse complement strand
TGGTCTAGCGTTATCATGAAGCAGCGTGGCCTAGAGCGATTAACCAGCCTCGGTTGTTTAGCAGCTAGCTTTTCCATCATGGTTTGCAGTTGCTGACAATAGACATCTGCCGTAATCATCTGGCCAGATTTAAGAAAGCTGTAGTGAACGAAACCAGCACTAGTCCACCAAACGCTCACAAGTAACTTTTTTGGAGTCAATTTTCGCTTGGGGCATGGTTTGGCTGGTTCGGAAGGGTTCAGCCATTGCGATGAGCGCTTCCGATTATCGTACAAGATCCACTTTTCATCACAGGTAATGATTCGATTTAAAATCCCTTCATTATTGTGCCGGTTGAGTAATGCAACGCAGCAGTCAACGCGCGTTTGTTGATTTGCTTCACTCAATTCGTGAGGTACCCACCTTTCAAGCTTTTTCACCTTACCAATTTGCTTCAAGTGGATTAAAACAGTTTGATCACTAACACCGCAGCCTGCAGCTAACTCGGATGTGGTTTGCGATGGATTCGCTTCCACAATAGCCTTCAATTCTTCATTATCAACTTTGGTCTCCGGCCGTCCACGGGGCTTGTTCTGCAGGTCGAAATTTCCAGAACGAAAACGTTGGAACCAAAAACGCACTGTGTTTTCTTTTGCGGTACCGTCGCCATACACATCATTAATCCTTCGAGCCGTTTCTGCAGTACTGGTGCCACGGTGGAACTCGTACTCGTAAATAACGCGATATTTCAAGTTTTTCATTTTGTAAACTGAGTGACGTAAAGAAAAAAACAATTGAGGAAAAAACAAATGAATTATAATTTTCAAAACACAAATACATGAGTAGATAGCTGTATAAATTTGGATTTGGAATTCCTAACCAAAGAGAAGATATTTGAGATCAAATTTGCCAGTACAGCGAAACGCCAATTTCATATGTAAGGACCTAATAATAGAGTACGATACTCTGTTCCTTTTTCCCGGGACTTTTTTTTTCGGCGTAGCGTTGCGTACGATCACGAAGAAGGTCCACTCGTTAACGAATGCAAGTAAGGCAATTTCCTTAGTTTTGAGTTGCCAAGATTTTACGCTTGTAACGTATCTACAGTTTATTATATCATTGGATTAGACCGCTTACGTTTCCTTCAAAGAAATCTATGCCGACGTTTCAGCACGGAAACATGTTTCATTGTCAAGACTTTGCCTCAAAAGTATCGGTATAACCGTACGCGAACGCGGGGAATATAAACCCTCCTCTCTTGAATTTGGAGTCGCTATGGAAATTAAGCATTTTGAATAAGTCTGGATTAGCGAATCCGAAACCCTAGTTAAAATTTCAATCCGGAATACGATTTTAATGATCTCGGGATCTGTCCTTGGATTAGAAAATGGTCATTTATTTTACATTTATAAAAACAGGAAATAAAATTCGAAAACGATTTATTTAAGATATGTAAGTAAATCTGTGAGGTACCTTAAAATATATAAAAAATACCGTAAATAATGATACATGACTGATGTATCATTATTTACGGTACTTGTTTATATAAATGAGAAATAATCTTATAATGTCGAATAGTACGCCGAAAGCTATATCATTATCTTATTATGGATTTGTTAAAAAAACGATGTCTTGTTTTAGTATCACTAAATAAATTCAAAATAATATCCTCAAAGTTTATGGATCGCACAAATCCCGGAATACAAAAATTTATAATAATACATAATTAAATTACATGAATAATGAGACGTGTCCGTGTCCAAAATGAAGTCATCAGGAAAACTTGAAAAATACTGGATATAGCACGATGGAGTAGATCCAGAAGGAGATTCTGGTGGGATCACGTAGCCAGAATGGACAGTGACAGACTCGTGCATACAGCAGCGAATGAAATCCGCTTTGGACGACGCCTACCGGGATGACCACCGAAAAGATGAAGGGATAGCTGAACCTCGTCATCCCAGGGGCGTCGTTTTCTGTAGCACAGATCAGCAGAAGATCAACTTCTTCTTTTTACTGTAGCACAGAAAAAAGAAGAAGAATGGTAGAATGTATAACCTTTTCTTTATAACTTTTTTTACCTTTTCAAATATTATAATTGTAGATATTATAATTACCTTTTCAGATACTATAATTGTAATACCAGTACCTGTATTGATTATATTATTATTCATGTAATTTCCCATAATTTCACTTATAATTTTTGTATATAAACTCATAAAATGTTTTATGTATATCAGTTGATAATGGCATAATTTGCCGAAAAAATTGACCTGTTTTGGATAAAAAATATTGAACTCTAAAACTCGTAGCTTGTTTGTCTTGTCGTACGACTCTCGCCTCGTGATCTAAAGTTCGCGGGTTCGAACCTCACTCCAGACTAGGGATGGGTAAAAAATATTGATATTTTTTTTGAAAAATATAGATATTTATCGTCGATATATTTTTTGGCGATATATCGAATATCGATATATTTTTTTTGATAGATCGATATTTTTTTCTGGGATAACCGATATTTTTTTCTTGGGCGACTTTTTTTTTGGGTATCTTTGTCACTTTTTTTTGGTCATCGATATATTTTTTTTTCGATATATCGAAAGTTTTTTCCCGATATATCGATATATTTTTTCCCGATATATGGATATATTTTTTTCGATATATCGATATTTTTCTTTTGGTAACCTTTTTTTGTGTATCTTTTTCATTTTTTTGGCCCCTTTTTTTTCATCGATATTTTTTCTCGGATAATAATTTTTAATTTTTGGTCGCCAAAAACTTATTCCCCTTACATTTTTGAAATAATAATATCGATATATTTTTCGCAATGTACCTATATCGATTATTTTCGATACTTTTTTAAAAATATCGATATTTTTTTTTCATTTACCTATCCCTACTCCAGACCAGCAAGTTAGCCGTATTTTCCTAGAACAAGCGTTTAGCTTAGTTTGTAAATAGTAAGAATATTGATGTGACACGAATTCCGTGTTCGCATCTCTATTTAAAAAAAATCGTGTTTGATTTTTTTTTTTAATTAAAAAAATAATTAGTTCCATTGATTATTGTTCAATACTCCGATATTCTGAGCTATCGAGGAACCGCATCACATTTTTTTTCTAACTTTTTTCTTTCTTTCTCTTTCTACGACTGTACATCGTTTTAAGGTGAGCTTTAAAATCGTGGAATTAGAAAAAAAAACGGAACCATAAGAGAAAGCATACCTTATATCAAAATGCCCTCTTATTGGCAAGAAGAAGATGAAGGAAATGGAGGAAAGAGGCTGGTGCAAATATATGGAATAGATGACTCGAGAATTGTTTCAGGAGAGTGAAATGATACTAATATTATTTGTACCTTCTTTAATTTCTTTCTAGCGATAAAAAAATTTCCATTGTTAACTGCGTTATGTTTGCTACTGAGCATTTCGTTTTAGTTGTTCCATGGTTTCTTTAACTGCATGGTTTTTCATGACACAGAGCAATCGGCCGTAAGAGTTTCTTAGATTAACAAATCTGCATTGGATCGAAGTTCCAATTCTTAATAAATGAACTAAGCAGTCATTGGTGATCGAGAGAGAAAATAATCCCTAATTTTCAACTCTTGATAAACTATGAAACTAATATTTTCATTTTTTTTTACTTTATGTATTTTTAACATGTAATATGCTTGCTTGCTATTATATATTGTATACCAATATGTAACATGTTGTTGGATAAAGCTGTAAAATGCTCATATTCACTTCATTGTCGCATATTTCATTTATTTCACTTTGCTTGTTGCTTTTATCTGTTACGAATTTGTAATTCTATATTGTTCTAAAAAAAAGTATTGATTGTATTAATTGTATATATTTTACTTCTTTTATTTAATTAATTACACCAACATGTTTCAGAAAAACATGTTGGTGTAATTCGTCGTCGGGGCGTTGTATAACTGTAAAAAAAAACTATATTGTTCTATTTACCGTGATTATTTTTAACTATTTTATTTTATATTATATTACTGTATCATATTTTATAGATTGTAACTCTATTCTGTTATTATTTTATAAACTTTATTTAATTTATTCTAGCATATTTTAAATATTTTTTTAGTCCTGCTTATCACTTTTTTGTGATCTTTTTACCAAATTACGTTTTTTCTTGACTTCCAAATTATTCTACTTTTTTCTTTTACTTTCATTTTAGCATGCCACTTATTTTGTGGATCCACTTTAAAGAAGCTGTTTTGATAAGAAATTAAAACTATCGTTTGCATTTATTTATATTTTTGCGTGCACCGCGCATGATACTTTTATATTTTTAATATTTTTTTTGATTTTTAGTGTACTTTCTTTCAAAATAAATATTAAATGTCGATCTAATGGGATAAAATGTTAAAAAAAGCTACCTACTTCAGAACAGGTATTTCTATACAGAGGCTGTAACAGAGCTAGTCCACAATACTTTACAGTTGAATTTCTGCTTTGATTATGAGTCGAAAACGTTCAAGCGACCATGATCTAATTAATAAGTTAAGGAGATATGTGACATCAAAGTTTGTATTTTTTTCCCAATATTTCTAACTTATTTTTTGCAAAACTTTGTTATATCATTACAGTAATTTATATCAAATAAATTTATTCCAATTAATACAAGTAAAATAAACTGATAAAAACCTCCCCATTCCAATTGAAATTTTTTCAAGTTTTTAAGTTTTAATTACTTTATTTAATTTTTATTGAAGCGAATTAATTTTTCGTACTCGATATAAGTTACTGTAATGATACTTCAACGTTTTGTAAAAAATAAGTCAGAAATATTTTTAAAAAAAGCAAACTTTGATATTGCATTACTCCATAACTGTTGATATTGGGTCATAGTTGCTTGAACATTTTCGACTCATAATCAAGGCACGAATCTACCTGTAAAATATTGTGGACTAGCTCTGACATACCCTGTATCTAGCGAGGTAGGTAGTGTCTGAGAGGCGTGTTACATATTATCCTAATTTATACGTATTATGAGTACGCATCAAGCAATCAAAAGGTGGCCCTCGTAGCGCAGTGGGTATGACACTGGCTTTCCAAACCCCTCTGTTCCGGGTTCAATTCCTGGTTAGGTCACAATTTAATATATGTGATCTCCTCAAGCCTGGGTATTTTGTGTTTGTAATTGGGCCTCCTGGCCTGTTAAATCGTAAAAAAATATATATATTTAAAAAAAAAAATAATAATAATAATGTCTATTCATGGCCAATTAATGCCGATTAATCGCAATGAATTAAAAATAAAATTATGTCTCAACCCAAAATTCTCACATACATTCACTTCTTGGTTCAGCAGAAGTTTAATTTAAACTCTACAAATTTTCATTGCATTTATATTCGCACAATCTTGATTTGTTTGGTTATCTCGCAAGGTGCATCTCATTTTGGGATAGATCTGTGCACTGCATCGCTTGCAGCAAACAATGCAACCGCAGCATCCCGGGTAATGTAATGTATGGCCTGGTGTCTCAGCCAGTATTCGAGGATATATCCCATAAGGAGTTCGATTGCTCCAAGAAATACGTGGCACAGCATCCGCATTTGTATCAAGACAATGTACATCGTGAATTTAAAGTGGTTGCGCTATTTCCGATTTTTATTTTTTATCGAAACTTTTATAAAATTCCAGATCCGCAAAACCTATTTCAAGATGTGTCTCTAAAGGTTCATAAAAATATTTGAACACACATATCAATATCGTATTTACTATCGTTTTTTTTTTGAAGGGGTAAAGGTTTTATTACAGTCGTCCGCAAAACCTATTTCAAGATGTATCTCTAAAGGTTCATAAAAATATTTGAACACACATATCAATATCGTATTTACTATCGTTTTTTTTTTTGAAGGGGTAAAGGTTTTATTACAGTCGTCCGCAAAACCTATTTCAAGATGTATCTCTAAAGGTTCATAAAAATATTTGAACACACATATCAATATCGTATTTACTATCGTTTTTTTTTTGAAGGGGTAAAGGTTTTATTACAGTCGTTATAATATTTAACTGTAATATATTTAACTGTAACTGGTTGCGGATATTTTATACGAACCGTATGTTTTTCCGAGAAACGATTCTAGACGTTTCGTTGAATTCTTATTCAACGTCATCAGGAGGATGACTTCTACCCGCGAAGGTAGAGGGCGGACTGATTACTGCTTTCGGGGGCGTAGATTATTGCATTGCACACTGGCGATCTCTACTGTAGAAGAAGTGAACACTCCACAACAAAGTGCATATAATTTACGCCCTCGAAAGCAGTATTCAGTCCGCCCTCCGCGGGTAAAGATCGCTCTTTTAATTTTGTTTTTTTTTTCAAAATCACCGGAATGAAATTTATGTGCACTCTATTTTGCAAATAATATAAATTCCCTTTGCAATGAACACTTGTTATTTTTATATATACACCGAGTTGTGAAATTACTGAAAAAAAGTTTTGTGGTTTTGATTTTTGTTAATATAATTTTTTTAAGCTGGCAGTCGATGACATCGTTCCTTCACAATACAGTGAAGGCACGATGTTAAAAATGATCGACGACTTGGTCGTCAAATTTTTCTTAAAATAAAAAATATCACTTCTAAAAATAAAAAGAAGACTATGAGCATATGGTTCTCGAGGCTGGGTACCCCAAAAAACTTTCAGTCAGTTGTATAAGTAAGAACGAAAGTAGACTGAATGCAGTGGAGATGAGCAAGTAGGCGAGTGCGACTCTAGCCCCTCTAGCGTGCGCAAGCAACCAATAGCCACTCGGCGCGAACCTCACCATCGCCACCGCCGCCGACGCCGACTATGTACCGGCCATCCGCTGCCCAAGCGGACGCTCTTTCGCCGACCGCCGTAGCCAAATCCAGCTCTATACGCGATATACTCTTATTGTAACCTTTCTCGTCAATTAACCGACCATTGTAAACCGTGAGTATTTCTTGATATCCTGTATCTCCATTTGTCCTGCACTTACTTATCACAGACACGTACATGGAGTTAACGCGAGCATATTCAAACAATACATATAGCATGTCCATCTCATCTTAGAGATAACAAGTCATGTCTCCTACAGACGGACACGATTTTCTGTTCACCCTTACATGCACCTTCAATTCAATATCAATTTATTTAATAATACGTACATCACAAACAGAGTGTTCATCGCATACCTACATATTATGAAAGTATATATATCAAAACAACAATATGTAATTAATTAAAAATAACATTAAATCTGGTCAAAGATGTAGGAGAATCCTGCTTCGGAAAACCTCTTCAGACACATGGAATATATCAATACCCAAAGCGATATTGTTCAGCATAGCAGTAGCTCTTCCAACAGGCATAACCATCGGCAGATTGGTCCTGTATATTGGAATGTGAAAAAATCTATGCTGAAGATTTCTAAGGTAATTATCAGGAGCATACAAACCAATGCTCCACATAATTTCAGGATTATCGATAAAAATGTTTGATCAAACATACATTCCTTCTAGTCTCTAAACTATTGTAGCCAAGCATACCCTGGAGAAACTCGGTTGGGTAGAGTCAAGGATAATGCTCGTACTATCTCATGTAGAAATATATCAGAAATTTCTTTAGGACTTTCTCCACCATAAGAGAGTACTTACTGTCATGTGGTCACCAAATCATCGAGCCACTCTCGGGTCTACTTCGCACCAAGGAATTGTAAAGAGTTTTCAGTACGCGGGTATTCTCGAAAACCCTGGCAGAACGCAGAACAAATCCTAACATTCTCAAAGCATTACCACTGTGATCGTGCAATGATGATGATGAAATGATGAGAGACGATCTTCATCAGCTCTTGAAATAACTAAATTCTGTTTTTCCGGTATACTGTTACGCTCATATATCATTGCAAAATCCTTTATTAAATAAAAAAGAAAATCAACATAAATTGATCAAAAATTGATGAGAAAAATATTGAAAAGTGTATGTGTGCGTCGATGCTTTCCCCACTAACCCTGTGATGGATCGTTGAGCCAATAGCTTCCATCATCGGGCAATTATGGTAATATGGAAAAATCGAGTGCGGAAGGGAACGAAGGTAAACTCCAGCCAGAAATGTGGAAAATAATCTTGGAAATTGAAGGGGAAATACTAAAATTATTTTTACATTTCATATTCTTTTCATCGGAATGATAAGAACTTGAGAATCTAACTGGAAATAAATTTAAATTTCTGTTTTCTTATCGTTTGAATTAAAAGTGAAATTTTATATAGTGAATTTATTTCATTCAAATACCCGCAACGCTTAATAAATTATAGTCAGAAATGTTCCAACATTTTTTTTTCATTTTTAAATTTTTTAAAAACGTTGAACTTTACTTAAACGTTAAGGCTTATCAAGAAGTGGAAATATATGGAGTAGCTTGTTGGTCTTGTGGTTAGGACTCTCGCCTCCAAAGGTTACGGGTTTGAATCTCATTCCAGACCAGCACGTTAGTCCTATTTTCATAGCACAAGCGTTTAACTTAATTTGAAAATAATAAGAATATTGATATGACACGTATTCCGTGTTCACATCTCTATTTAAATATATATATATATTATATATAGAATAGAATATACTCTAATTTACTAATTTTTTTTTTTTTACAAACATTAGTCTAACATATCCATATAAACATGGATTTGCATTAATGCGTTATCATGAAAAATAGTTAAATTAATGTTTGTATACAAGTTTAGATTGATTTAAAACGTAAAATTTGGGTTTTAAGTTGATGAAATTAGTTTGTAAGTTAACCTGAAATTAGTTTTAGGTTTAAGAAAATAAAATCAATTTAAAAAAATGTTTTTCTATTCATCAATTAGAAATAAATAATCTTTCATCAATTCACATTCATTTATAACTCTATATGTACTTCAATCGTAAATCGTTAATCGCGTTTTGAATCAAAAGCTTACTTCGATTACTTTCAATAGTTTTTTACTTTTAAGGATCAATAAGGGAATCGATAAATATATTTTTAATAATTAATATAATTATAATTATAACAAATCGTTATTCTTATATTTAGAATAATTTTTATTATTTTACATTAATTTATGCATCCACAAATAAGAAAAATCTTTGTCGATATGTTTTTTGATTATTCAAACATTATTAAAATTACACGATCCACGTCACCAATAGCATAATACTTACTTTTTGAGTTTTTTAGTTTTGAAACTTTATGGAATGAGTCACTGTGAGGCTTAAAATGAATTCCATACAAGTCTAGCTCATGTCTATCCGCTCAACTATTTTCATAGATGGCCAAACGCTTCGCCTGTTCGGTAGTTACTATTACACTATTTAGAGCTGTGATTAAAATACAACTTTATTATGAGAAAATTGATCGCCGAGATTGACCTAGAATGTCATCTTTCAGAGAAATAAATGAAGGAGGTTTTTCAACAGTAATATCCCATATACTATATGTAAGATATAAAAACAAAGACAGCAATATCAAAAAAATAATTAAATGCGGTTTTTTTATTGCTTTTCCATGGGAATTCTGGCGAAAGTATGCGCTGGTCAAAACGCGTGGGGAAACGGGTCGTTGACCTCCACAAATTTAAAGAAAATATGATTTTGGAAGGGATAGATACATGAAATCTAGAATTTAGCACATTTTAAATTAGTAATTCTCGGTGACAGCATTCAAAACCTTTTTTATTGTTTGCCATTGCTGAAATCCCACATATTATGTTACCATTGTATCCTTCCGATACCATCCTGTGGAGTGGAAACTAAGTTCCTCACCGCAACAATCCACAATCAAACTGAGTAGTTCACAAAGCCAAGGAATAGATCATGCTAGAGGGTGGAAATTTAACAATTAGATCAAGTACGAGATGTGATTCAAGTAATTACTAACCTCAAGTGAACATGAGGAAATGCAAAACCAGAATGGAATTAGAGGTGCCCCTTAAACCAGCCTAGGAATATGGAGTAATCAATAACTAACACGAAAGTTATTATTGTTTTTGTTATAATATTATATCAGGGCTCTTATTTAATGAAATAGATAACTACTACAGCAAGCAGAGCAAAAATGTCCTTATGTTCTGTGTATAGTTTTCTGGGATATTCTGACGTGTATATGTGACCTCTCTGGCCGATGTTTTGGATCCATCATCTGGGCTGATGTGAAGGGTGTGTGTTGAAGTGTAGGTTAAGTACTGCCTTGCAATACCGTACCGAAGTCAGGATGTGTCCAAGTTTGTGTTATGTTAAGTACTGGATTGCCGTACCGTGCCGAAAGCAGGGTATGTGTGTCTTGATGTAGTGTGTTGTGTATCTACTAACCCTGCAATGGGATCCGAAACGACGGCCAGAGAGGTCACATATACACGGCAGAATATCCCAGAAAACTATACACAGAAGCAGAGCAAAGAATAAAATATTTCGTTATTAATATAACGCACAACAACACTATTATATTACAAGAACAAATGATGTGAACAAAATATCAACAAGCATAAATATATCGTACAGGGAAAATAATTTATTTTAAAATAAAATAAAACGTCCAGTATTGTCTGTATCCACGAATGTGAATTTTATAAGATTTTTGACTCGAGACAATCTGAGATGGGTCTTATGCTCCCTTGAGATTGTTTGGTGGTAATTCTAGGCTTTGTTTACACACCAAGTCTCACAAATTCCACGCTACGCTCTTCAATCCCCAATTGTTATTTATTGCTTTTTAAAATATTTATTTTACAATATTTCTTACAAATATACAAAAAAATATTAAGAGGCCCCAGTACACGATTTTTGTATTTGCTCTCGATTTGCTAAAGTTAACGTTTAATTATTAAATCATTTTGCAGAACCTATGCCTAAACAGGCTTTTAATCAATTTTATTATGATAGATCCATTTACTTTTGAAGCATTTTCTTAAAAAAATATGAACAAATATATTTTTTTAATATCAAAAAAATTATAACCCCGAAGCACTATTTTAGTTTTCATACAATAGAGTTATCTTCCAACCGAAGTCTAATTTGAACGAAAAATGATCTTTTAATATCTTCACGTTTGTGTTTACTGGGGTATTATGCCGTGTTGTTACGACCTTTCGGGCCGACGTTTCGGATCCCATTGCAGGGTCCATCATCAGGGCTGATGTTGACATCAGCCCTGATGATGGACGTAACAACTCGGCATAATACCCCAGTAAACACAAACGTGAAGATTCTGAGTGGCTGTGAAAACCTAAGAACATTCTTGATCTTTTAATAGGCTATACGATTTGATTCATTTGAATTATTGAGTATGAGATATAATTTTTTGAATATTCTAATATTAATGACAGTGAAATTTTTTTAGTGCGTATTTTTGCATGCGTATGCAAAATTTATTTAAAATAATCGATGTTTTAATGGTTTAATGGATACTGCAATATAGGAAACAGAACGTTTAACTTTTGTCTTGTCGAAACTTGTCGAAAACTGTTAATGTCTGAATAACACCACTTCTTTTCAAATTCTATACAATCAATTTGTAAATAAAATATATGGTCTTTATAAGAAAATATACAAGATTAATGTAGCAAAGATAACTCTATTGCATGAAAACTAAAATAGTGTTTCGGGGTTATAATTTTGTTGATGTTATAACAATATATTTCTTCATATTTTTTTTAGAAAATTCTTCAAGAGTAAATGGATCTATCATAATAAAATTAATTAAAAGCCTGTTTAGCTATGGGTTTTGCAAAATGATTTAATAAGTTTACGTTAAATTTAGGAAATCCATAATTTAGCAAATACGAAAATCGTGTACTGGGGCCTCTTGAATAACATTTTTTTCCTTTTATTTCTGTCCCATCAAAGTTGTTAAATTTTTAATGGGAACAGGAGTAGAAGCACATATTTAATTGAAATAGTTTTTTAATATAATTGAAGAGATGTTGATATGTCCTTCAGCAATTAGATGAATTAAAATATACCCTGCAACACTTAAAACGGAATATTTTGTATATATTGTGGCAATTTTATTTTTACATTTTGAATAACAATGTATTTACAGTTTAAACGCAAGAATTTTATTACAGTATACGTAAATTTCATTAAATAATTGTCCTTAATTTATAATAAAGTATTAAACGACAATATTCAAAAATTATATGCTTTTAAGAATTCACTTCACAATTCTCTGTTGTATTTCTTTAGTGTTTTTTAAAATATTTTTTGTCCTGTTACATTATTTAATTAATGCTTTTCGTTTATTGCATTTTCAGAATAAATAGTATTTAGAGTTCTAGAATGCACAAACTGAATTTTGTGCATTCTGGTTTAACTTTTGTTTCTTTCTATCAATCTCAAACTGATCTCTGAGTTTATTTCCAGATTTAAATTCGAACACGCGTACATGACAATGAAATTTATTTAAACTATGTATTTGAAATTTATCTCATCGTGTCTCATTTCGTGGACAATACCCATTACGATAAATAAACTTTTAAACTTATTTTCATGTAAAATAGTAATACAAGAATTTTAAATTTATTTAACTCTTAAAAGACTGTGCTAAAAAATACCTTCCGGAACGGTGGTGTAACACAGTGTTACATGATTAAAAATCGACATCGTTTTTACTATGTGGTAAAAAATATATATTTTCAATACTTTTTAAAGGTCCCTTTATATAATTATGTAAGGTAAACATATTTGCATTATTTTAGTAAATTATCATAAAATCATGGCATATCGAATTTGCGTGCGCTAACGCCGACGTATCATTACCAACTAAATTCAACGACGCGGCGACTGCAGTCCGTCTTTGTATAACACGTGTTACGTGCTATACAAAGTGCTCTTTCGATATTGTTTTCTCTTTCACCGAAACCCAAGCAACCGCCATCTCTGTCCTACGTGAAATGTGTGGTATTGTCGTGCTCTTTCTTGCTCAATTTAACTGCAACGTGCAATATTCTGCTCTCTTTTACACACTGGCCAAAAATATGAGAATAATGAATAAATATTTTTTAATTAAAAAATCCCTACATTCGTAACAGTTTAGTTTAGTCATTTTGGTGTGAAAATGTCTATTCGACGATTACAAAAAATGTGACGTTTTAGTTTTCGTAAATAACGTAGATATTTCATATTTTCTTTGACATGTAGATCTACTTTACACCACCGACACCCGGGAGTTAATTACATTGTACGTAACGGTGTTAATTAATGTAACAGAGTGAGAATATTTTAATAATTTAACACCTTTAATAGAGAATTTAATTATCGTGTTTAAAAATCGGGGGCATTATCATATACATTGTTTATTAATCAATAATTATGCTATCTTAAGTCTTTTTTATTATTTTATATAAATTTAATATTGTCACTTGTCGTGGCTGTAGGAGGAATTAATAAAAACGCTGGAATTCAAAAATGGATTTATTAATTACCGATTAATTTATTAAACAAACGTACACGGTCTCTTAACACTATTAAATATAACTCTATTCTTATCTGTTTCGTAATTTATCACTCGTAAGTAGACACTTTATATTCGCTTTAACACTTTATTCACTATTCACTAGAACATTCCATCCAATTTCTGCACGTATATTTCACTTCGATTAATTTCGCTACTTAAAAACTTTTCCAGATTATTTTCTGTCGAATTACCATTCGCCTGGCCACGCTGACCCGCAGCTCGCGGCTGCCTTCGCTATGGTATCGCTGTCAAACGCGCCTAAAAATAACAACTAACTCTCGCGCGGCCCGGCCTGTATTTATATCGGCTAATGCTGATACTGAAACTTCCAGACGTTTCCAGTGTTTACGAGAGCTTCCTCGTGACTTCCAGGCTTTTGTAGATGTTTCCTGTAAGCCGTAGATTATGCTAGGCCGTTCTGGAATCTTCAGTAGTATTGTGACAAATTACATAAATTACAAATCTTATTTTGTTATAAGTTATTTGTAATTTAAACAATCATTCCTTTAATAGTATAATTTTATTACAAAACATTTTCGAGTTATACTATTAAGGATGTTTTATAATATATTCGAGGGTTAAATTTCCATCCCAGTGGCATTGTACTTTTTCGTGTATTCAATAAAAATAAATAAATTCTTTATTTGAATTCAGTGAATTTCGTTAACGTGTTTTTTTAGGGGATGCAAATGAGAGAGACCTTTCCAGGGCGTTCGTCATTCGCTCGAGATTTTAAACAAAGAATTTACGATTTTTTTTGTGTCGCCCAGTTATAATTCTGAAGAGTGAATTTAAATATATTCGTTTGTTAACCAAACAACCTAGGCTAACAGATTTTTTTAAGCCGAAATGGCTCAGTACATTCATGAAACGACTTCACAAAAAATAGGGAAGCATACAATCTAGTTAATTTTTTTAAACTCTATTGAACACGCGTGTATGTATATTATTCAGTTATTAGATATTTGGTATTATGACTTTATATTTATATTTCATAACATTCTCATTGTTTATTTTTCTCTTTGTCTTCTACTTCTTCTTTTACTCCACATGTATAATTATTTATGTTATATGTAAACTTACATGGCGGACCAATTCTTGCAAACCAACCTAATAACGATGGAATAAAATTAACAATTAATAATAAAACGGTTACAATATAAATTCAATACAAAAAATATTTAATAAAAATCCAAACAAACATAATAAAAATTACGTTTACAATACTTTTTCTAAAGACACACATAATAACTTGCTAAAGATACTCTATGTAGATACAACATTCTTACTTACTTACTAACCATCACGCCGTTTTCCCGCGGGGGTAAGCAGAGAGGATAAAGCGCCACACTCTTCTGTCCTGATATACAACTCTCGCCTCATCCACATTCCTACATCTTCGCATGCAAGCTCGCCGGTTGTTGAGGCTTCTAACGGGACCATCTTCCAGTATCTGGTTAATCTGGTCATGCCACGTCTTCCGCGGTCGCCCTCTCTTTCTGGCGCCATCAACACTTGCATTATATCTCTTTCTTACCATTCTTTCCTTATTCACTCACTCAATATGCCCAAACCATCTGAGCGACCCTTTTTTAAATTCTTTTAATTACGCTAAGATCAGCTTTACAATTGTTCCTAATATCTGCATTCTTTACTCTATCATAAATCGATTTGCCACACATACGTCTGAGGGTTCTCATCTCCACTGCATTCAATCAACGTTCGTTCCTCTTCTGCCAGCTCCAGGCTTCGCCTCCATACATCAGTGTTGGTACCATGATTCCATTATGTACCGCTAGTTTTGCCTTGGTAGACATATTTCAATTATAAACTATTGGCTTTCAAAGCACCGTTCACCCTATTCCCCGCAGTCACTCTTCTCTCGATATCTTTCTCAACATTCCCTCTTCTATCGAATATACTTCCCAAGTTCACAAACTCATCTACCTGTTCCAAACATCTATTACCTACTAGAATTTCACACGTTGTCTTACAATACAATATCATACCATAAAACCAAAAAACTAAAAAATAATATATAACCAGCCTTCTACATCGACAATTCAGTTGAAAAACAATTAAAATATAATATATTTAAAAATGTTAACAAGTTATGCTTGCAGTGGGTTATAAACTAGAATGTGGGGATTGCTGTAGAAATTTCTCTGGAATCTATGAATCCTACATCTCATTGGAAATATGTTTTTAAAAACAATTGCCATCTCAGATTTAAAAAAGGTAACCCATAAAAACCAAGTTTTTATTATACTCCATTTCTTTGTAAAATATAACAACAATTAAAGACGAATTAAAACATATAACATAACAACAAATTTACAGTAATTTAATATATTTCTCAAATGTCAGATGTTTTGAGCTTTGATAAGACACTTCATGCTTTGAAGATTAAATTCTAAAAACATTTGTCAGTCAATTTACATTTTCGACATTCGTAGTGAAGTACCTATTATGTATGCCAACGGAGTAATTCAAATTTAGAAAATATTCCGCGCTGTTATCGGGCCGCCGTTGCTAATCAAACTTTTCTAATGATTCCAATTTGAAAAAACCAAAAAAATTTCTAAAAATCCGATATTATAATATAATTATTAATTTTTTGACGAAAATTTGATAGATCTTCTTGATCGTTTCCACGAGTCTACGTGCCAAGTTTCAGCTCGATTGGATCACGGAAAAGGGGTCAAAAATCGATCCAAAGTTTTTTTTGACGGCAACCAAGCAAGCAGACGCCACGAGTTAATATAAAGGGAGTAAAAACATGTTTAAATAAGCATTCAACTTTTACATATGCCTATTGCTACATATGTTTGCTACCAAAAATTGGACATTGCTGCTTTTGCTATTTACACAATTGTTTATTGTTGTGTTTGCTATGATGTTTCAGTCTAAAATCGACATCAACTACAACTGTATGAAACGATCATTTTGTCATGCAACACTTTCTTGGGAGTTGATTGGTTAAACTGGATATTGCTGCCTTTGTTTTTTATACTACAGGTATATTGCTATCTTTGTTGTATTAGTTATAAGGATTCTGGAATGGATAATTCTGGAAAGGATAACGCCATATTTCGTACAAAATCTCACATTCAGTACATTGTATGAGTAAATAAGTGATACAGGGTAAATCTTTAGTGACTGCAATGAAAACATTTTTTTATATTTTTTTAAATATCGCTGCCTTTGATTTCATACCCCTCATCTGATACATTACGCACGTTTCTATTCCTCTTACTTTTAAAACTTGCTTCATATATTTTATGTACCTACCATCTTCTTATTCACATGTTTTACATTGTTAACCATATCAGCGAACCTTTCTTTATTCTGTCGACCAGACTGTAGACAACTTAACATTCAGTTCTAATTTTTACTCCCTTTATAGTAACTCGTGGCGTCTGCTTGCTTGCTTGCCGGCTCGCCGTCAATTAAAACTTTGGATCGATTTTTGACCCTTTTTCCGTGTTCCAATCAAGCTGAAACTTTGCAAGCAGACTCGTGCCGACGATCAAAAAGATCTATCAAATTTTCGTTAAAAAAAAATTAATAATTATAGTATAATTTCGGATTTTTAGAAATTTTAATGGTTTTTTCAAATTGGAATCATTACAAAAGTTTGATTACTAGCAACGAATATTTTCTAAATTTGAATTACTCCGTCGGTATACATAAAAGGTACTTCACTACGAATTTCTAAAATCTAAATTGACTGACAAATGTTTTTAGAATTTAATCTTCAAAGTATGAAGTTACTTATCAAAGCTCAAAAAAATGACATTTTAGAAATATATTAAATTACTGTACGTTTAGTGTAACGTTATATGTTTTAATTCGTCTTTAATTGTTGTTATATTTTACTAAGAAATGGAGTATAATAAAAACTTGGTTTTTATGGGTTACTTTTTTTCATTGTTTATTCTACCATACGTAAAATTTCTAAACATGCTTCTAAGCAAAAATACGATTAACTGTGATTTTTCTTCAATTCAAACTTTGTGCAATAAACCAACGATAATTTATGTACATATTTAATGTTTATATTATTTTTCAATGTGTTTATGCTAAACTTTGTTTCGAATTCCCCCGATAGATGGGCTTAAAAGGGATGATCGCATCACCCTTCTCACAGAAGTATATTCTAACTGGACGGAATTTAAATCATGTATTGGAATATCCATCAACTCATGGTTCCGATGGCAGGCTATTGATCGTGGTTATTCAGAGTCAGCCTTGCGAAGGCTCTATGGCAATTGCCATCGTTCAACCCCTTTGATATGCTAAACACTAATGGGCTATGGTTAAGGGGAGGTGCATTTAGCGAATCAACAAAATTCAACAATTTAATTTCACCGACAGAATACACTTAAATTTATTCATGTGTATCGTTTTTTTGTACATCATTTTATTTAAAATTACACTTTATTGTGTATGAAATCACACCAAGTATTGCTGTTAGTCTAAATATAAGATTAAGATGTCTGGTTAAGATTGAGTATTAAAAAGTTATAAAAACTTCAATAATTTCTCCTCAATGAAATTGCTGTAATTTATTTATTTATTTAACGCCCTTATGTGCTTTTACAAATATACAGAATAAAATTTTTAAAAAATAACATAAGACAGTTAAAATAATAACAGTTAAAAGGTAATAATAATAATAATAATACAGAAAAACATAAGACAGATAAAATAATAATACAGTTAAGGGTACAAATAATAATAGTTAAAGGTAAAATAATAATACAGAAAAATTTATTGTCCATTTCCATTTCATTGAGATGTAAACAATTGTATCAGATATGTCCTATACACAGTTATACTATCAGCAAAAATGTCAGCCGTCTCTGGATGTTCATTCTCTAATGAGTGTAATCTTGTGCATGTTAATGTGCACTTGTTTGGAGTATCATCAAAGAAAATTTTCCTGTAAGTATCTTTTTATTTTATTCATATAAGAACAATTAAACGTGTCCAAAACGTATCAAAATGCTTTTGTTACATTAATGTTAGACCGACTATGCTGATTGAATATTTTATTTTGTTATCTGCATGTAATTTGCAAACCTTTTCAAATACACGAAAAACATGTGACTTCATTTGTGTATTAAAAAATTAAATGACACGACTGAAAGCCCTACGCATGATTAATATATACATACCTACTTGAAATATATATTTTTAACATTATTTTTTCATCTACATTATTTTATTGTACCAATGATATTACTAAGGCGGAATATAACTTCGTCACACTGCAGAATTTAGAGACTTATATTTATGGTAGTAAAGAAATTTTTAATTTATGTCTTCGGATGCTTAAGAGACACTGAATGGGTCAATAAGCATATGCTAGTGGAAAGCAAAGTCGGAATATAAAAAGTAACCCATAAAAACCAAGTTTTTACAATACTCCCTTTCTCATTTTCTGGTTTCGTGTCTACCATATGCGTCGGAATCTTCATACAACTTGTATGAAAAAACCATTAAAAATTTGAAAAATCCAAAATTAAACTATAATTTTTATTTTTTTTAACGAAAATTTGATAGATCTTCTTGATCGTCGCCACGAGTCTACTTGCAAAGTTTCAGCTCGATTGGATCACGGGAAAAGGGTTAAAAATCTATCCAAAGTTTTTTTGTCAAGCAAGCAAGCAGACGCCACATAAAGGGAGTAATAAAACAAGCATAAGATCTATCATGGCATATGATATCGAAGCAAGTCTTAGTGAGAACTAAACATCTCCTCAGAACTACCGAGATGAAGACTCTAAGACCCATTGCGGGCAAGACCCTCAGAGACAGAGTAACCAATGCGGAAACCCGCAGAACCTGCGACATACAAGACATTGTAAGATGGAGCAGGCAGAGAAGGCGTTTCTGGAGGGACCATGTCGAGAGAATGGAGCAGACGAGACTTCCCAGAGCCGTTACGCGCGGGATTCCAGAGGGGCGCCGACCACCAGGCAGACCACCAAAAAGGTGGAGAGAGAGCTGGACGTCTTCGTCACAAGACCAGGACTGGCCTGTCAACAGGGATCAAGGATCTAACAAAAAAAGAAGAAGAACTGTATAAATGTAATATAATTAATGATTTTGCTTATGAATCACTATAATTTAAACCGCATTTTTGTACGTGCGTATCAAATAATTTTTGTTTGATATAATCTTTTGATGAGACCAGGTTTGTTTTTGTTGGTCAATTTAAATGCATGAAATATATGAAGAGCCAAGCTACAGTGGTTGAATCGCATCATCTAAACTGCATATGGTTAGCATGAAAATTGAAGAAAGATCGGACGATAGATCGAAATAGTGGAATTTGTTTGAAGAGGCCAGGGTCCACACCGGACCGTTTCACTTTTGACGAAGAGAATTCAGGTTCATAAATCTGGATTAACTTAAGTACCCACGAATTTTTTTTATTAAATATTTTAATAATAGTGTCAGGGTAAAATTCCTCGATTGTGCTCCAGATTCTGGACTGTCTATTGAAATTTTTAAACCAATTATCACCACTCACCATATTCTACCGGTGGTCCACCATAACTGTGAACTCTTAAATCAAAATACACACAAAATATATCCTCGTTAAATTCTTGACTCTGTGATGAATCACCTGTTTCTATAGATTTTTTTTTTATTTTATTATTTTTATTTTTGAACTCTAAGGTGATTTAAATGCTACGCGGGGAAAAATTGAGCTAAACTGGCCGTAGTATTGGAGCTACAAAAATTTGGGAATGATGAAACGCTAGTATTGGGAGGGAGTTAGTAGCGATTGATCGGATATAGGTTACGAGCAGTTAATATTCAATTCTTATAAAACATATTAATCTTGTGGTAAAGCCGCGTTTGGTACAAATGGTTGACGATCGGCGCGGTCCGAGCGGTCCACATGTGCTTCCCAAAAAAAAATACTGAACACGGCTTTCGTAGATTTAGGTCGCGTTTATTGCAGTTTAAGCCGTTAAAAAACCGATTAACGTCTACTCTAAGGTGACGATGATATTGACAGTTCCACGAGGTTTCTGAATTATTGACTTTTTTGCTCGGGTTTTGAAACCGTTTGAGAGCCGTATATCTTCATCTCGAGTGGATCCCCGTGCAACAGAGAGGCAGATCTTGAGCAAAACTAAGGAAGGCAGGTCTAATCGGGGGATCGCGAGAGGAAAACGCCCATAAATAATTTATAGGAATTGGCCGTGAAGCACGGATAAAACGTACACTATGTACCAGAGGGGTGACCTTAACTGAGCGGATAATGATTTATTTTCGTTTCGCGGGAATCGGATAACGTAGGCAGATAGGAAAGTTAACTATAATTCCATTATATTTATCTGTAGACTAACGCTCTGTCGAGAAGCGAATAGTGATTCATTTTCGTTTCGCGGGAGTCTGATAACGTAGGCAGATAGGAAATTTAACTATAATTCCATTATATTTATCTGTAGACTGACGCTCTATCGAGGAGCGAATAATGATTCATTTTCGTTTCGCGGGAGTCGAATAACGAAGGCGGGTAGAAAAGTTAACTATAATTCTATTATATTTATCTGTAGACTAACGCTCTTCAGGCTTTTACAACAGATAGGTAATTGTACAATGACGGTATATACAGTTAGGAAAGAGATAACGATAACGTGTAAGCATATTAATGGCACGACAAGAAAAAAAATATACTCGAATATAGATACAATATATTAACTATGTAATCACTACAAACCTGTCCGACGTTAGCGTAGTTTCAACAGGACGGGTAACGTGTATACGATTGGCTATTCTAGCTCAGATTTCGCCGGGTTTGCTAGTAATAACCACAAAACATAATTGGAACAAGTGTATCTAGATAAGAATATTGTAAATAAAATAATATGTATTTGCGGCCCATATACACATGAAATAAAAGGATAAAGCGTATGGGGATCTTATAGATGGATGGATAAATGAAACAAATATATATAGGAGTAAATGCAAGTAAAAAGCAAGCATATAAGTACCAAAAACATAGGAGAACATAGTGTGATAGAAATTCGAAGACGGGAGGAACAATAATGTGAAGTGGAACGGATATAGCAAGAGCATGTAATAATGATAAACGTACAAATACAGACAACTACTTGAGACCGATTCGACAGATACTAGCAATCTTTCAACACACCTCTAAGAACATGGTGAGCGGTATATAGTTATCAGCGGAGGCGTCCAGTGCCTTGGCAATAAATGAGCACTGAATTAATCAGACGCCTTGCCTGCGGCACTGGAGGTTTATTTACTTATTTGTTTTATTTGTTTTCATTTATTGGGTTTCTTACAGCCATATAATTAATCAATCTTTGAAGAAAAGACAATAATTGATGCACAGAGTTTTGGGCCAATTACGCGAAAACACATACATAAAATCGATAAAAGAATAATAAAAACATGTCCAATAGTGGGTTGTGTGAGTGTGTATCTGTGTGTTTATTTATTTGTTTATTTATTTTGTTTTGGGAAAAAATTAAAAGCAAAACGATCTTAAAAATCTTCCACTGAATTTAAAAATTTAATTTAACTTACATAAATAGTTTATTGTGTTATAGCGA
>JADDOH010011404.1:0-17965 GCA_016648135.1 Agrypnia vestita | reverse complement strand
TTTACCTCTCGCACGTAAAGCCAGCGCTCTACCATCTCATCCCTGTGGACACTAGTGTCATGTTTTGTGTTAGAATTGAAAGCGTTATATTTTCTGTAATATTCCTGGGACCAACTAGTAAAACTGCTGATCATCACAAATGGTGTCCTTGCAACTATGTACTGTACATCCATAGTCTATACCATTGATCCGTCTGGCCTGACATTGTACTAAATACGGGTTCTTTGTTCCCAGCAGTTGCCGGCGGAAGCTGAGAATACCCGGAACGTCGAGCGGCTTCCTGTTGACCTTCCCGGGCCAGACCTCGCCCTGGAACGGACACAAATGGAGATCTTCATACATTCTATGTACACGTCGACCGCAGACTTAACTTTACTTTCGTATTGTACAAGCGGACTTTAATTATGGACACTCTTTGTAGGGCGATTGCTTCATGTTTGAAATGTTTCATGTTCTTGTGTTTCATGGTCTTTAAAGTATAATGAAAAAGAAACTTAACCTATAAACCTCTGCATATGGACTAATTCCTCTTATTTCATAATGTTATGTGTTTTATTTACTTGATGAAAAACTTTTGTTTTACAAGTAGCTAATTATAAACAATCTAACTCCGCTCAATTCCGTTGAGCTAAAGGTGGTCCAAACTATTCACCTGCATGACAATGTTGCTGTTTTAATTTATTCATATGTCAGAGACTTGATTACTTTTTAAATTTATTCACCTGTTTAATCGGCCACTCGGCCAAATTGATGATTTGTGTATTATATGTGACATTTAGTGTCGCCAACTTTATGTGTGGTGGGCTTAGTGATAAAATTTGTTGACGTAGTTTAATTTTTCTCCTTTTAATTTTTAAAATGTTTAGATATAGTTCACAAGGCTTTGCATTTTAAAGTCGAAAATGTGCTCTCATTATTGTAAACTATTTAAAAAAGTGTGGAGATAAGTGACTATCTTTCTTTTTCTTATTACATATTGTAAAATAATATTTAATACATATATAGTAAAAAACCAATAATATTTTTATTTATTTTGCGACTTTAATATAGATATTATCTTATTAATATTTAAAGCATTAACTTAGTGGTCAGGCATTTCAACAAATTGCTAGTTACGTAAGTATTCAACCACCTACTGGGATTTTTAGTCTACCGGTTTCAAGACGTATTTGTCTCTTCGTCAGGACAACTACAATAACAGCATGTCAATTACACTAGACACCAGCACCATAGTAGGTACTGTACATACACTAACACCTTCACAGAATATTCATTACATGCGTGTTAATCCGACCCAAGATGACATTATTGGGTAAAACACAAGACTTGTCATCACCTCCTTTAGACCCCCCCCCCTCTCACACTCCCCCCCACAGATTCTAGACCTCTTTTGGTAGGCACCAGGTGCAGGGTGGACCAGAGTTGGTCCACGATTGTTTACAGGTGAATTCCTGCCTTGATTATGAGTCAAAATGTTCAAGCAACCATGATCTCATGTCAATAGTAATGGAGAAATGCAATATCGAAGTTTGAATTTTTTTTCACAATATTTCGCCCTTATTTTTTGAACAATCACTGCAGTAACTTAAATCGATTATTTAAAAAATATTCGCTTCCACACAAGTCAAATAAAATAATAAAAACCTTACAGAAATTGTAATTAGATTATTTTTTAATGTTTTCGTTATTTTATTTGACTTATATTGATAAAAATCATTTTTTATAATCGTTCTAAGTAACTATAATGAAAGATTTTAAAAATTTGTCATAATATTGAAAAAAAATGCAAATTTTCATATTATATATTTCCACAACTATTGATATTAGGTCATGTTTGCTTCAACATTTTCGACTCATAATCAAGTCTGGATTCCACCTGTAAAGTACCGTGGACTAGCAGCTCTGCTACACACTATATATTTGAATATTTTAAATTCAAATAATATTTTAATATTATCACTTCATTTGATACAAATCAAATAAAATTATGAATTTTTGCCCAAGTTTATATCCACTTACATAATTGTTTTGAACTCAATATATTTGCCATAGATGACTCACAATTTTTACTCAAATTGATGATAAGTATAATCTTATCTGAATAACTGAAAATTACAATGTTTTAATAAATGTATTTTTAAGCAACAGGTGTTTTTATTTATTTCGATACTTATATTGTGATATCTGTTAGTATACTGAGACACCTACCGGAGAACCGAGAGACGACAAATGCTGTTGTGACCAGCGGAGGAGAATATAATTATTATTATTTAATTTTCCCACATTTAATAAAAAACAACCACACAAAAAGTACTCAATTTTAATATTAGAGGTAACGTCTTCTATACAGGGTGTGTCAAGTTAAAAGTTTTCCTTATTCAATTTTGAATAGAAAATTTTGTATTTTTTCAATATTTCTGTCCTATCTTTTGCAAAGCGTCAGTGTATGAATATAACTTATATCCATTATTTAAAATTCATTCGCTTTGATGCAAGTCGACCGAATGAGTCAATAAAATCTAGTTTTGAGTTGAGTACGCAGAGTTGTTCTTTAGATTCATATCTAGCGAGGAAGAGTAAGATGATAAAATCAGAAAATAAAGTAAAATGCGAGTCATTTTTAGAAAAATGACAAATTACAAGAATAATTGTTTCAAAAATTTGGCAAGAAACAACGACTTTTGTCAATTTAGTTCAATATTATTGTGCAAAAAATAAAACTACTGCTTACAACAAAGGCTTTAAGAGATATCTCGCAAACAAACGAAATTCCAAAATTTAGTTTTGGCTCTCCTGAAAACCCGCTTTTGTTGACTCATTCGGTTGCTCTTTTCGCCCACAGAATTTAAAGTGTACCGAAATTTTAACCTGATTTTTGCGAGTATAAGTGCGAAAATCACTCTTTTCTTGTAGGAAAGCAATGAATGATTAATTTGATATTCGATTTAAATTACTTTTAAGATAATCGAATGTTTTACGAAAGGTAAGTGTGAAATATTGAAAAAAAATGCAAACTTTGATGTTGCTTATCTTCATACCGTTAACATTTTACCCAAAATTTAAACAATACTTTCTATTTAAAACTGAATGAAGAAACTCGGCTGAAGGTTTTGCTACAAGCAACGAGACACGTAATAAATAAATTAGCGTAGATTTTTACTCCCTTTCTTTTAACTCGTGGTGTCTGCTTGTCTTCTTGTCTGACGAAAAAACTTTGGATCGATTTTAAACCCTTTTCCCGTGATCCAATCGAGCTGAAACTTTGCACGTAGACTTGTGGCGATGATCAAGAAGATCTGTCAAATTTTCGTTAAAAAAATTAATAAATTTTTAAAATTTTGAATGGTATTTTTCATACAATTTACTAGGTTATATGAAAATATTTCAACGCGTCTGGTAGACGCGGAACCTGATTATAGTATAATTTTGGATTTTTGAAATTTTTTTATTACTCCCTTTCGTAGCGTCGCCCGACCGAAGCCCAACGTTAAGCGCCAAACCAGTTTCCACTAGTAAATGAGAAAGGGAGTATAATAAAAACTTGGTTTTTACGGGTTACTTTTTTACTCCCTTTATATTAACTCGTGGCGTCTGCTTGCTTGCTTACCGGCTTGCCGTCAAAAAAACTTTGGATTGATTTTTAACCCTTTTCCCGTGATCCAATCGAGCTGAAACTTTGCACGCAGACTCGTGGCGACGATCAAGAAAATCTATCAAATTTTCGTTAAAAAAAAAAATATAGTATATTTCTGGATTTTTCAAATTTTAAATGTTTTTTTCACACAAGTTGTATGGATATTTCAACGCATATGGCAGACGCGAAACCAGAAAATGAGAAAGGGAGTATTGTAAAAACTTGGTTTTTATGGGTTACTTTTTTACTTCCTTTCTTTTAACTCGTGGCGTCTGCTTGCTTGCCGGCTTGCCGTCGAAAAAATTTTGTATCGATTTTTAACCCTTTTCCTGTGATTCAATCGAGTTGAAACTTTACAAGTAGGCTCGTGGCGACGATCAAGAAGATCTATCAAATTTTCGATAAAAAAATTAATAATTTTAGTATAATTACGGATTTTTAGAAATTTTATCGGTTTTTTCAAATTGGAATCATTAGAAAAGTTTGATTGGCAACTTTTCTAAATTTGAATTACTCCGTCGGTATACATAATAATCTAAATTGACTGAAAAATGATTTTAGAATTTAATCTTCAAAGCACGAAGTGTCTTATCAAAGCTCAAAACAGCTGACATTTTAGAAATATATTAAATTACTGTAAGTTTAGTGTTATGTTATATGCTTTAATTCGTGTGTGCTTCATCACTGAACACGTTGGACCTCCAGGTCACGCCCTGTAGGCGCCAGCCACGGCGGCCGCACGCCCGGTAATCATATTCAAATACGCCAGAAAGTTATCTGTCAGATAAAGACAATTTCATGGATATTAAAAACATTTTTCTGCAATATTATTATTTGGTATGGCAGTTACTTTATGGTGCAACATGATTATTGAATTTTAAACTAAATAAAGTTCAATTTAGTTTAAATTAAAAAGTACATTTTTCTGTGTTTTATTTTAATTTAAAGTCCTCCGCTTCCAAAAAGACACTCTTAAATCCTTTTCTTTAACTGTTTCTGACAATCTTTACAGCTGATGTGTGTATTGTTTTACGGCAAAAGAATTTGCACCGCGAGTACAGGGTGTGACAGAGCTCGTCCACAATGCTTTTTAGTGTATTTTTTCATTTTCTGCAATATTTTTGATTATAATTACAGTAATTTGTATCGAATATTTAAAACAAGCCAAATAAAAACCTTGCAGAAATTTGAAGAATATATTTTTTAAGGTTTTTATCATTTATTTTAATAACATTTTAAAACGAACGACTTTTTAATATTCGCTGTATGTTACTGTGACGATTGTCCAATATTTGATAAATAGGCCAGAAATACAGAAAAAAAATTGAGATGTGCAACATCTTTCCTCAGTGACGCTCAGCTTGGACGAGCCGGTAGTGAAGTCTGCGGCTTCCCGTGAAACGAACGTACATTTAGCGATACACAGAAAATTTCTAAATAATGTATTTAATTAAGGATAAATTATAGAAGTCTCACAGAGACAAATTATCAAATTTTGAATGTTGTATACAATATACCTACATGTTCGAATTAAGAATCTTTCACAGATTACTATGGTCTCTATTAGAGACATCTGTTGATTTTTTTCTCATTAAGTGTTTATTATTTCTATAATTTATCCTTAATTAATTTATCGTCCCTCTGGGGACAGAACTGTTCTTGTTCTGTTCTTACGCGTTCTTGTAAAGGTCTGTGAAGGATTTGCTGAAGAAACAAACATGCTACATAACCCTAATAAACAGCACTGTTGGTTATAAAGTATTGTCAGGGCCCAAGAAGTATTCCTCCAGTTACCCGGAACGGTGTGGTCCTGAAGGTGACCGAAAGAACAAAATACCTAGGACACAGTCACCAATAACCTAATGGATGACCACGATATGGACAGGCAAAGACGAGCTCTCAGTGTAAAAGCGAATATGCTATGTGGAAGGTGTCGTCTTTGTAGTGCCGCTGTAAAAAGGACGCTCTTCCTTGCTGTCTGTGCAACGCTATATACATGGGAACTCTGGGTACATTACAAAAAGAGTAGCATAGAAAGACTTCGCATACAATATAATAAGGCTTTCCGTATGATGTTTGGCCTCCTTAGATATTGCAGCACTTCCGGTATGTTCAGAGGGGCAGGTTCCCGACTTTGCAGCCCTCATAAGATCCAGGGTGGCAGGAATGAGGGAAAGGACATACAGCTCCGGTAGTATCCTTATCCTGGAAGTCTCACTCCAGCATCCAGCACTGATGCACGCTGGAGAAAGATACTGGCCCCTCATAATTGACATGCCACCGCTCGCTAAAGCCGTTATTATACGATCTATTTATTTTTTCATGTTAATACTTATACTTGATTTCTCTTTTCTTTTATACATCCTATTTATTTACTGATGCTTACTTTTTTATGTTAATAATTATTTCCGTATAACTTAGTCTTCTTAAATTCAAGTGAATTAGGTTTTGAATGAATGCAGAATGATCCATAGCCAAAAGATGATCATTTGATATTAATAAGGGTTTACAAATTTTACGTACAAATTATACAGAATCACATTTTGATAAATTAGAAATTTTGGAAATAAGAAAGAGTGTAAATAGTAAATTGAATGTTATAAATAATCAGGTACTTTTTGCAAATAGTTATCTTTTAAATTTATTTTCATGTTAAATAGGTACTTTATATTACTCATTTTTCATATATATCTTTTTTAATTTTATTTTTAATATTTATTTCAATAAAAAAGTTTGGTTTTTACAAAGTTATTTTATATAAATTATAATTATGTCACCACAAAATAATTTTGCTATATTTGAAGAAGAACATAATTGCTATGCTGAGCACCGGAAATAACTATAACTGTTTTTATGTACATACCACCGTCTTCTTGTATTGATGTCTACAGAAAACATTTAGAGGAAATAGAAATGATACGCACGAAATACCCAAAATTAAAATTAATTTTATTGGGTGATTATAATTAACCTGACAATTTGACACCAGGGGAATTAATAGATCCCAGATCTGAACTAGTGAATGTGAGCGCGCAAAAATCGCAAATAATTGAAGTCTCTTTTCCTCGGCTTGACACAAGTCAACAATATCTTTAATGTTAATAATCGCATCCTTGACTTTGTTTTCTCAAGAGATAAACTCACGGAAGTGGAGAGATATACATCATCCACCCTTGATTATAAGCATTAAGTACAACTACGTCAAACCGCATGGATATCACACATTTTCACGATTTTTTCTTAAAGCAGACAACGCTTCTACCAACGATCATCTTAAGTAAATGGATTGGTCCTTTTAAATTGTGATGATGTTGATGGATTTTAGTGAAAAAATTCATAGTATTATTGACGATAATGCAAATAAATTTATTCCATATGGTGAAATATTTTCTATTTCGTTTCCAAAATGGGTTTCAAAAGATTAAGAGGAAATGTTAAAAAATCAAAAGCTTGCTCACAAAACATATAAAGAAACAAAAAACAATATCGATTATAGCAATAACTCACAGCTAATGTTTCGATGTAAAGTATTGTCGAAATGGTTTTACTCCAATCATATAAAAGAAGTTTAGTCTTCCATCAAAGTAAATGTCAAAACTGGAATTTTGGAATTATAACTGGCTGCTGTAATTTTTTCGAGGTTACTGTACTTGAAAGTCCACAAAATTTATTTGTATTTATTCAATGTTTCACAAGAAATAAAATTTTACCTTTATTTAATGGACCATATAACCAGTTTGATTTTATTTAGAGTTCAATGAACATTAAAAATGTCCTTAGGTTTTCACAGCCGTTCAGAATCTTCTGTGTTTAGTTTCCTGGGATATTCTGCCGATAGCTGATAGTAAAAAAAAATAGATGGAAATTTAATTTGTCTGGACCATTTCATCAAAAATTAGAATAAAACAAACAATTGGTATTATGGTTGAGCTTGTCCAAATATACTTTCAAAAATCCCTACACAACGATAACGTATCCGAAGAATATTTGATTACCACCAAGATACGAAATCTGAACACATTCATTCCGGAAATTCCATGAATCCCAAAAACATTTTGCGTAATATAAAAATTATAGCGATAAGATAATGCGATTTTACACGTTTAATAAATAATGTACCTAACTCATGAATTTTTTTGTGTGTTTCGACAGATTTTTTCTGTAGATTTTAATATTTTGAATCTTATAATTTGTGTCATGTCAACTACAATGTTAATGTATTTTAACAAAAATAATAAGATTTTTCACTGGCGTATTTACTTTTGATAACAATATATAACATCCAAATCACCTGAGCTAAATATTAATAAATATTATCAGCCCGTGATACCGAGTGCTTGACGTATTTATCTCTGTATTACTTCACCCCTCGTGGGAAGGGTTGCAGAGAGAGTACTGGCAGAGACAGGGGGCAGTACATTTAAATATTGTAATACTGCTATTAGCCATGACGCACAGTTACTGTAGCGAAACAGAACCCCCAGAACTAATACTCTCTGGACTGCGAGTTAAATTAATACAACAATACTTTGATAGCCTCAATAAAATATCATAACTTGGAAATGGATTGTAGTATTATATGAAGAAGTTCGCCTCTATCAGCGGCTTCTTCCAGTGCATGAGTGTGTCGTGTGTAGTGAGGCACACACGAGAAGCGAGAATAAATACTCACGGGTGGTGTATTTACTCCACTTATTTCTGATGCGATATTCGCATTGAAAGATAAGTAGCTATTTTAGTATTAGAGCGCTTGCTATTGGTCTAACGATTGAGGAATGAATCCCGAAAGGGGGGAGCGGTGCGAGCTACGCGCGCGCACCCGCTCTCGTGATTGGTCCATGGGATCAGAGGGACAATGAAAATGACACATTGCCGATGTTCTCCAACCACTCCAGGGTGTCTCGCAGCCATCGCCTCTATCAGCGGCTTCTTCCAGTGCAGGAGTGTGTCGCGTGTAGTGAGGTACACTCGAGAAGCCAGGATGAATACTCACGGGTGGTGTATTCACTGAATTTATTGCTGATGCGATATTCACATTGAAAGATAAGTAGAACGATCGAGGAAGGAATTCCGAAAGGGGGGAGCGGCGCGAGCTACGCGCGCGTACCCGCTCTCGTGAGTGGTCCATGGGATCAGAGGGACAATGAAAATGACACATTGCCGATGTTCTCCAACCACTCCAGGGTGTCTCGCAGCCATCGCCTCTATCAGCGGCTTCTTCCAGTGCAGGAGTGTGTCGCGTGTAGTGAGGTACACTCGAGAAGCCAGGATGAATACTCACGGGTGGTGTATTCACTGAATTTATTGCTGATGCGATATTCACATTGAAAGATAAGTAGAACGATCGAGGAAGGAATTCCGAAAGGGGGGAGCGGCGCGAGCTACGCGCGCGTACCCGCTCTCGTGATTGGTCCATGGGATCAGAGGGACAATGAAAATGACACATTGCCGATGTTCTCCAACCACTCCAGAGTGTCTCGCAGCCATTAGCAAAAACTTCAGGGCAGTTGATAGAGCCGGAATTCTTCAAACAATATAACGATCTATTTCCAAGTAATAATATTTTATATTTTCATCTTATTCTCACTTATATGGATGAACCTTGAACGTTTTCCAATGAGATGTTTGGTCTACATTTGGTATTGAAACGCTATCTCGATTCATTATCTTATCGCAAGTCGCCTTAGGCACCCGGCTGCATCAAATTGGATTAAGGTCACGGTAGATTCTAAACTTGAGTTTTTAGTAACTTTTTCCAAAAACGGTTTCAGCTTGGATTAAACGAAGTCTATCAGAAAATTTTGAGCGTTAAAATGAGTTCAAACTCTCGGATTTAATTGACATTGTCATCAAAATATATATTATTTTATTTTTAGACAAATTACTTGTTATGGGTAAACCGTTATTTTAACCAGTTACACCTGGTATCGTTATTTGAGATTTGTATTTGATTGCATCGAATATTGGTAACTGAGATAAAACTGTTGTCTAGTGCTAATGGCTGCCCGTCCAATTACAAAAAATCATTTACCGATCATCGATACAATCAGATACAAATCTCAGTTAACGGTAATTGTGTCACCGGTTAAAATACCATCGCAGCATTTTATATACAAAGTGTCGAATGTACAATATTATATAGGGTGACACTGTCCAGGGGCATGCAGTAGGATCATCGCAGCATGACTTTTACGTATCCAATTATTTGAAAAAAAGTCAGAATACAACATATATTTCGTAATATTTCTATCAAAATTGTTATCAAAGTATTCATATTTTGATATATCATAAAAATCTGTAGCATAAATGTTTAATTTCTATTTTTTTTTCCAAAAATTTACGTTTACGAAAAAATCATGCTTCAATGTTCCCACTGCACGCGCCTGGGTGACACAGACTTAACTGACAATCGACTGATACTACAGTATGAATGAAATGAATTTTATCGCTAGGCATTGTAGACAATATATATATTAAAAATCTTTTTCAATTAGGTTTTGATCATTAAAAATTATATTTGGGATACATTTATTTTTGGAACATTACCTTACGATAGACAGCATAATAATTAAGATTGTATTAGGTACAATAAAATAAAAATTATCTATCAATCATTTGTATGTTTCGACAACATTTCTCAAAAGCCAAGGAAATTAAATTAATTTAAAATTACTAATTGCATTGAAATAGAAAACAATTATTGTGAAGAAAAAATAGTTCAGTTATGTTAAGAAACATTTGGAGAGAAAAAATTAACACAGAACATTTAGGGCACCAAGGTACACTAGCAGCTCTTTTAAACGCATACAAACTCATTGCATATTAATATCCCTCTAACATGCATGACTTTTCGACAAATAATGAATAATTATGCAATTGAAGATTAAGGAATTGCATTCCTCTTAATTTATAATTTACAGCGCGGGGCGGGGGTGGGGAGATGTTAGGAGGGAGGGAAGACTGTATCATTCTAAATTTGGAATTAATATTGCAGTATTAAGTTAAATGGGGATCGCGCCACATTTATATGTGAGGGAGTGCTGCGAAGGGGGAGGGAGATGGCTTCCCAAGGTCCCAAGTTATAAAGAATAAGCGCGCAACATTTGGGTCAGTTCTGTCAAGCGGTATAGATTTGTACAGAAAACATATTGGGTGAGAGGGTGAGGTAAAGGGAAAGGGGAATGTTTTCGGCAGGGTCCTGAAAAATAATTGGGAAAACTTTATGTCAGACCTGCCAAATGGTGTCGATTTGTATTGAAAATTTACTAAGGGTGTGAGTTTGGGGGAGGAAAAACATTTCACAAGTATTTCAAAAACGCAAGATGATAAAAATGGTCAAAATATTCATAATTTTCAAAAAGTGATTAATGAAAAACTTACTCATAAAAACCATGTTCTTTTATAATCCCTTTCTCATTCAATCAGATATCGTGCCTACTGTACGCGTCGGGTCATTACTCATCTGTATTGATTCCAATTTTAATGTTATAATGTTATACTTTAATTATTAAATATTTTTAAACGAAAAATTTGTTAGATCATTTTTATCGTCGCCACGAGTCTCCCTGTAAAGTTTCAGCTTGATTGGATCACGGTTAAACGGTTAAAAACCGCAGACGCTCCGAGTTAAAAGAAAGGGAGTAAAAATATTTAAAATTAAATTTATATATATATTTATAATAAAATATATATATAAATTTATAATAAAAAAATAATAAAAAACAATTTATCTTATTCTTCTTATTATTACAGTAAGTACTCAGTGTCAATCAGAAATTTTGATATTCACAATAATCAAATACATTTTCGGAGAGTCAGTTACTAAAGATAAGCTCAATAAAATATTGAAATAGAATTAGGAAGAACGAATATTTACGAAATGTGATTTAGCAATCAATATCTTTATTGTATTGATATTATTTTTATTTTATTTTCATTTATTGGTTTTCTTACAGCCATATAATTAATCAATTTTGAAAAAAAACAATAATTGATGTACAGAGTTTTGGGCCAATTACAAGAAAACACATATATACAATCGATAAAAAAATAAGAAAAAACATGTCCAATAGTGAGTTTGTGTGAGTGTGTGTATTTGTGTGTTTATTTATTTATTTTAAAACAATCTTAAAAATTTTCCACTGAATTTAAAAATTTACTTATGTAAATATATTGAACATGTCGTCAAAAGATACTGAAAATACCTACGAAGAATTTAAAAAAGAGTATTGAGCGCCTCACTCCTAAGTCCTGACACACTCTCGTCTTGTTCATCTCCGTATCTCCGCAAGCAGCTCGACGATTGTTGAGACCCTTAACAGGGCCAGTATCTTCTAGTTTGTGTTTTCTGGGGTATTATGCCGTGTTAAAACGACCTTTCTGTTCAACGTTCGGATCCCCTTGCAGGGTCCATCATCAGGGCTGACGATGGTGATATACATGTTTCTGGTGTGATCAGTGTGCACCTCATACAAGCAAGAAAGTCTAAAAACGTAAGTGCAAATACAGTGCATTACTTAAGATCCTGGGAAATTTATATTAATTAAGTGTTAAGGTAAAATAAAACACTTTGAATCTAATCTAATTCGCCGAACCAGAGAGTGATTGATTACTTTATAAGATAATATATTTGAATAATTGTTATCTCGTGAAAATATCACGTGATTCTAGCACGAATCAATTACACACGAATTAATCTCGCAATTTGCTTCTGTTTAGAGTAAATATGTCCTTGCTAGCGAGGAAACTTGTATTCAATATTTGACCCACTTCATGACCAACAATAGCTCTCAAATATCGTAGACAGACGTGTTCCTAATGATAGTACATTAATCATTGATTAATTTTACAAAGTCAGTATCATTATTTACATAAAAATTAAAATGCCGTCGTATTATTTTATCGGATGTTGTACATGCCGGCGACATCTGTTGTATTGTTTTCAATGTGACGTTTTTAATGGTGTGCAAAATTTCCGAATTTAAAAGGGACATATACAAGGTGTACCGGGCTAGGCCATAGTACTCTGGATCCCTTTTTCAAGACAGGATGCAGACAGAGGCGAGACTTACACTGAAGATGGTCCACCATATTTAATGTTTACTTCCCCAACATTCAAAGACATGTTTATTTGCCTGCGTAATTAATTTACATTTATGACTTACTCAATTTCAAATGAAACCTTTGGAAAAAAGTCTTGAATATACGCGGTCTAATTAGTGGGACACGTTGAGTGAGGGCAATGTGGAGTAAAAGAGGTACACACATCATTGTCATTAGAAACCCGAGACAGGAAGCGGAAATTGCATCCTGTGTTTTTAAGTCTACATATACAATTGTGCAAAATCACTTTTCAATTGTGCAATAATGGCATGTAAACAACAATATTTTGCCACACATAAACGGATTGTAATGTCAGACCTCCACGATGTCTGGGTGCTTTTAAAAAATACCTGTTTATTTGACTTGTTTTTAAAAAAGGTTAAACTTCTTGAATGAACGATTTATAACTTTGTGGTGACATATTTAATGATTATATAAAACACGTCTTGGTGTACACCACCCAATACTTATTTTCTTTATTCAATATGAGTAAACACCCTCACAAGTTTCGGGAACTATGTCTTTTATTGAAAAATGTACGGAGATGATGTGATCTGTATTCTGACTGGCACACTAAGATAACTAAGATTATTGTCTATATCTTTATCTATCAAAAATTATAATGAGTATTTCAGTTTAATTAAATAGATAACTAAAAATAACGGATATAATACGAAACTAATTGATAATATTTCAAACAAAAAAATTAAGATAAAATATTACATGTCTTATTTATGCCCTCAACAAAATAATATCAATAAAGAATTAAAATAAGAAATTTTAGAAATAAATAAAAAAATTAACCTAAATAACATAAAAAGACAATTCCCAAACAACCCGTTTATTAAGCTTTTTCCAATTATAAATAAAATAAAAAATTCAACGTTGACAATCTCTTAATTATTCCCTAACAACCCCCTCCCCACTTCTATTTACTCCGCCTACTCGCCACCCCCATAGTTAACTTTATGTCTATATAATGATCATTTGACTTAGTATACGTTGTATGTTGTATCCTCCTGAGGATGGGAACTTCGTTCCAGAAACTTGTTTATTCATATTGAATAAAGAAAATAAATATTTAGTTGTGTACACCAAGTCGTGTTTTATTAATTAATAAAATTAAACTATCTGCTCTTAAAAAGTTTAATGTCCTAGTAGAAAAACGCACTCTCTTGCAATAATACATTTTTACTGAAGGGTTATACACCACCTTGAGATATCAAAAATACATTAAAATTAATTGCGTTTTCCGTAACTGTGATATAAGAATCATTTTGTACGGCAGACATTTGAACATTACGTAATGCATTTGACGGATAATTTTCGTTTATCAATAAAAATATTGGTGTCAAAAAATTCCGCCTTATCTTATCTGCTCCAGGCCTCAGACCTGCAGTTGATATTTCAATCAAAACAGCTCAACAGGTACTTGTTTAGGAGATAGCGAGAAACATCGCGTTTGTTACTTTTCATATTTATGCTTTACTAATATTACGCTTTATCATTCCAAAGTATTATATATTAAACGTGACCAATGAGCATTTGTTATCGATATGGAGTTGATTGAATTAAAATAAAATATTTTTCCTGTATGCCAGATTCTTTAATTCTTAATTTTTAATAAATATTTGCATGTTAGCAAAAAAGTATTTTACTGTATTTATTCATACCCTTGGCAGGCTTAAGACTCTCTTCCGATTCACTGTGAAATAACAATGACGAACTCAGTACTTCTTCCCCCGCTTGAGTGTGCTGATGTGTGTTATCTGGATGTCAACGAAGAGCGTCCCAAGAAACTGAAACGCATTCAAAACGTTTCATCTTCAATATGTCTTCCGCAGTCTTCTTCGTTGACCGACAGTCTGACAGCGACATGGCATCCAAGTTTCATCTCTACTTGATGTATATCTTCTTTTCAATCCTCACTCACCTCAGTACCCGCATTCTTAATTCAACTTTCTAGACGATTCTGAACGGCCATAAAACAGAAATATGTATTCAGAAGTAAATATCACATATTTTTTAAGTTTCCTCTTAAAATTCGTTATTTTATTTTTATCCCTTAAATCTCCTGGTAGTTTCCTGTATAATTTCATTCCACTGCACTTGATTGAAGTTTTCGATCTTCTTTCTTCCTGAACGGTTATCTTGTTTCATGTTTTCTTCTTGTACGGTGGTCGCGTTCGTGTTGGTTTTTTTATTTTGTTTTTCTAAAGAATTCAAAAGTGTAGTTGTGTTGTAATAAGCGTTTTTCAAATTTTACATACAAATTGTACAAAATCACAGTTTGACATATTATAAATTCTGGAAATGAGAAAAAGTGTTAATGGTAAATTAAATTTGTTTTAATGATATATAACTCCATATATAACTTTTAAGGTTTATACTTTGATTTTTGATTTTTAATTTGATAGTATACAATTGTAACCTGACAAAGGGGTTATGTGCTCTCAATCATGTTGATATTTTTCAATACAAAATAAGTGAAAAAAATTTAATTTAATTTTTATTAATTTTATTAATAATGTCACCACAAAATTATTTTGCACTTTTTGAAGAAAATAATAATCTTTTTAATAACTGAAGCAAATTTCTTTTAATGAAATACGCAATAAAATAATAAGAGAGAATGCAAAGATGATGTAAACATTTTTATAGAGATGGTTCAGCTAAAACCAGTGATTTGAACATCATTGATGAAAACTCACCCCTCCCACCCTGCAAAGCATACTTTCGATAGTGAGCTTAGCTAAATTAGTTATATAGTAGCTACATAATACTTTCTTCATACTCGACTCACATTCTGTGACTACGAGTCAGTATGGAATAAAGCCTATGTGCCGAAAGTACGCAAAGAATTAAAGCTATGTGCCCAAAACATGAGAAAATGACAATTTTTGTATGAATAATGAATGCGGGGAGCGGGGCGTGCAGCGGAGGCCCCGCGCTGGTCAGCCCCGAGTGGGGGCAGAGGGACTCCGCGCTCCTCGGGAAGCTGGATGTGCAGAGACCAAGGCTGGTGGCTGCAGAGGTGAGGTGGCTCCAGCAGGCCTGTGCGGTGCCCCGAGACTAGCCGCCCTCCCCAGCCAGGAGCCGGGAGCGGGACTAGCAACCGACTCGAGGAGCTGAGTAAGAATATTTCCTTCCATTTTAATACGCCCTCACTCACCGGCCCCGTGGTCGGCACAAAGCCTAGCACCTCCAAAACCTTTTGGCCGAGTAAAGGGATCTGCCCCTTCACCTCTCCCCCGCTGAGCCGCGCTCTGCCATCTGAGCTGCTGGACCGGGGTCATGGTTCGTGTTAACGTCGAAGGCGTTATATTTACCGCCATATTCCTGGGACTAACTAGTGACACCACTGACCCTCACGGATGGTGCCGGTATAACCACTGCTCATTCACAGACTGTGCCATTAGGTCGATGCTCGCTTTGTATCTGAAATATTGCCTCCCGCTCGGAGAGCGGCCACCTGAAGCCATTGTGAAAATTATCATTTTTTTCGTATCAATTGGTATCCTGACGTTCTACTAACTTCGATCTATTTGTTCGCAGCTGAAGCCGAGGAGATTGACCCGGAACGTCAAGCGACTTCTTCGTGTTGACCTTCCCAGGATGGACCTCGCCTTGAACTGGGCTCTTATGGACATGTCTGGATGATTTTAGTAGAGCGCGTTTCAAAATATAAACCTCAAAATTTATTATAATTAATATTATTGATTGATATGGCAGTTACTTTGTGGCGCAACCTGACCAATTTGATTTATACTGAAATATATTCATCACAATTACAGTTTCGAGGTAATAAATTAATTAGGTATCTATACGTTACCTAATTAAAGAAAAATGTTGTCGTCTTATTCGAGTGGAGCAGCGGGTCGCGGAGCAGTGGGGAGAACTTTTTTGTGCTTTGACGTGAAGATGTCGAGAATCGGGGACATTTGTTGGGATGGGGTGTTATTTGTGAGTGCTTTCTCCAAATTTCCTTTTTTGGATTTCGACGGTATCTAAACTGTTCACTATCAATCCTTTATGAAGAACCACTCGGTTATGAGGAACCACATTTATGAGGAACTTCTCCACTTGGTTTCTCATAAAGGATTGGTAATGAACAGTTTGGAAAACTTCGGATTCTAAAAAAAGCTTAATTTCGGAGAAAATATCATAAACAACATCAGATTCCAAGTGTCTCCGATCTATTGTCTCCAATCCTTGACATCTACCCTTTATAGCCCAAAAAATTCTCCCCACTACACCTGATGATGAGAGGGACTGCACCTCTCGAAACTGTGGTTGTGATAAATTTATCTCAACGTGTGTGCATTACAAAGTTCAATTCAGTTTAAATCAAATTTATCATTATTGTTCATTGGGCATGTTGTTCATTGTTTAGTTTATTCGTAGGTCAGTGACTTTATAACTTTTTTATCTACGAACACTGTTTTGTCGGTTACCCGACCAGATGTTTGACTTGAGAAATGTTTGTGTGACCATCGTTGGTCTTGTGATCATTAGTGTCACCGGGTTTATGTGTAATGGACCGAGTGAAAAGAGTTGTTAACGTAGTTCAATGTTTATATTTGTATATTTTTAAATGTACAGTATATTGAATTAAAAAACTAGTTAGTATTACTTTAGAAGGCTTTGAATTTTAAAAATATGAGTCGAAAATGATCTAATGCTTTTAAAAAATATCAATGATTGCGTAGATTAGCGATATAATACATTCTTGAATATTATAAATTCCCTCGTTTTGTACAAATATAATTAATATAACGTCGCAGATAAATTCTGGTTCAGTTTTGTATTTATTTATAATGAATTAAACATATCTTTTATAGATGATAATGCAATACTGATAAGAATAAAAATATTATAATTAATGAAAATTTCAATAAATGTATTTATAAAGCACAAGTTGTGTACCTATACTTATTTCAATACTTCCTTCAAAGGAGGTCAGAAGCATCCACTGACCTGCGTTAGTACCCTGAGATGCGCAGCCACCCTGGTCCACCTGCTGCCCCAGGCAGGAGCAGCGGCAGAGGAGTGGAATCCAGCTCATTCAGGGTTCGCGGGCTTCCTCAGGAGTGTCGGTCAAGTGCGACGAGAGCAGACATTCGTGAAGATCAGCTATCACCACTTTTATTTCCTATCTTCTTGTGTCAACTTATTGTTCTCCGATCAGATCATTAATCAGTTAGAAGCGCTGGTCAGTTGTATTATTTA
>JADDOH010011403.1:0-65251 GCA_016648135.1 Agrypnia vestita | reverse complement strand
TATGTTGTAGATAGACTTGACAGTATTCTATGTAAATAAGGGAAATATATCATGTATCATATATTTAATAAAAATATAGATGTATGCGAAATTTAAATACAATGTATCAAAATCAATTTTGATTAGAAGTCACGTTAGGTGACTATGCGTCATATCGTACAATGCTTTACTTTACTAAAATTCAAAAGTATCAAGTTGTCTTTTTTTCACTCCTGCTGAGCATTATAAAAAAAAGAGTTTGTCTTTTGCTTATCACCTTTTATATAAACATATTACAGTGTTCAAGGCCGGCGACACACTACACAAATCTTCCGTCGCGTCTCTTCAGTAACGGGACACCGCTACATTTCTTTCCATACAATATGCGCTTATCTTTTGAGTGTGTTTACACTATGCGGATAATCGGTCGATCCATTTGACAAAACGCAGCGCTAGATCTGCGTAATGTGTCGCCGGCCTAATACTTTTAGAATTAATTCACGTTTGAATTAAAGAACCAAATAGATAATATAATATTTTTATCATCGTAGCTGGCACTTTGGGCATTTACACATTCAATAGTAGTCATTGGGAATAATGGAGAATGAAGAGGAACATGTCGACTGGCAATATATCTACCATAACGTTTACAGCTACGGTACTGAAGATCACCCGATTTCCGCCCAGTTGCCTTTACGTCCAATATGCCTGAAATGTCAGCAATGATAGAAACCTACCCATTTCAGAAGAACCTTAATACATAATCATGTATATACCTACGAAAGTCTATGATCATATTTCATTTTATAAATTCTTATACATTTATGAAGTAATTTTTTGAGATTTGTATAGTCAAATGAATTGCATACCTCCTCCCACATTAAATATACTATACAGCATGAATCGTAATCCACCAAATTTAAAATTATTTAAGAATATAATTAATACAGATTTAGATAATCACTTACATGTATCAAAAAAATATATAATTATCACCAGAATTCAAACCCAAAATATTATGTTGCCGATAGTGAGCTGCTTTGATCCATTAAGCCACAATGACCTACATAAGTTGCCAAATTTATTATTATTATTATTATTATTATTATTATTATTATAGATAATGGGCAGGCAGCTTAAGCTGATAGGCCCATATCACTGTCTCATTTGAATATCCAGCCTATTCTTAAATTGATTGACACTGGCTGCAGACACAACGCCTTCAGGCAAACTGTTCCACATATTGACCACTCTATTGCTTAATGCATGCTTTCTTGGGTTACACGAGAACCGAGACTTGTTCAACTTCAGGTGATGTCCTCGAAGGCCCACATTAGTGTTAAATGCAAACATATCTGTCATATTAGGAATATTGTAGTAGCCCGATAGAATCTTGAATGTCTCGATGAGGTCACCTCTTGCTCGTCGCTCCTGAAGAGTGGGCAGTTTCAATACTCTCAGCCTTTCCGCATATTCCAGGTTTTTAAGACACAAGGGCAATTTTGTGGCTCGTCTCTGAACATTTTCCAGTAAAACTATATCTTTAACAAAATATGGATTCCAGATCTGAGAGGCATATTCGAGGAGAGGCCTCACATACGTCTTATAAATAGTTGTGAATAGTGGTACTGTCAGAGGTTGGAATGATCTTCTCACTAAATACAAAAAAGAGTTAGCCTTCTTAACCACACTCGCTATGTGCTCACACCATTTAAAGTCCTTGGTAATAGTAACACCCAGATCCTTCTGCGAGACCACTGACTTAATCAGGCTTTCGTTTAAGGTATACTCAATATTTGGGTTATTCTTGCCGACGTGGAAAACACAACATTTGTCAACATTAAGACATACGAGCCACTGCTTTGTAATTTCATCTATTTTTTTCATGTCGGAAGTCCCCATACTTTCTCAGGAAGAGCCTTCTGTTTCTTAAAAAATCCTTTAATGGCACCACATTGAGTGATTTATCTAAATTTGTCTTAATTATTATGGAATTGTATTGTGAAAAATTTAATTTCACCAATATGTCATTTCTTTAAAAATTACTCTAAAATTTATATTTTCAGTGTTCAAAGTACTGAATTATAACAGTCAATTTTTTAATTGTGCCGAAATTATTTTACGCTTTAGACATTTTTTGGGCGCACAAATTCTATGATTAAATTATGATTTATATTACATAAAATTCACATGTAAAATTACAAAAATTCAATTATTTAAATTGTATCATAACCTTTTGAGGTAGGTATTTAATAATTACATATAGCGCAATGTCGGAAATTCCCTGTAAGGGCGTGGTGAAACCATGAAACTACAAAGTATTTAAAGTTTATGAAAATATGAAATATGTTAACGATACCACGAGCTTTACAAGTTATGAAATACTTCATGTAGAATATTATAACTCTTATGTATATTCAATGTGATTCTATGAATGTCTTATTGCTAAGCTGAAATCAAACTCCAATATATATTAGAAATGTGTAATGTATTAAATATTAATGTTTATTTTTGTAGATAATTCATAAGGTTTTACCTGATTTTCAGAGAATCCATATTTTTAGCACGCATTGCCATATTTATTGATATTATATATATATATTACATGTTTATGGGATTTCTATCTTTAAATGATGTTAAAAAGATTTAAGATATTATTACAATTGTTAATCTTTATATTGAACATCAATTTCAAACTTGCAATGAAAGAAAAATAATCTTCACCATTTTCAGAAAACCAAATTATGCAACGATTTTTTCTTGATCTCTAAAGAATTCATTAAAAATTTGCGCAATAGAAGCTGTTAATTAAGTTTTATAATTTTTTTCGGTTGTGAACTTAGCCAGCTTACATTTTTTTAAATTAATTCAAATTAAATAATGTACTAAATAGGCTCTAATATTTTTTATTAGTGAAATAACACTATACGAAAATGAACTAGGTTGATGAACTGTGCAGATAGAATTATGAAAATATTTAAAGAAATAAATTCTTAGTTTAATGGCTGCTGTGAATAACACTGCGGCAAATTTGTAAAAAAAATCCACTTAAGAAAACAATTGACCCCCCGTTTGGTCCGTGTTTTTTTTTTTTGATGCTGTAATTATTTTAAAAAATGCATTTTGTTATCCATGACATTTTGGAAATTAAGATCTATTTAGAAATATTTTATTAATTTAACTGTTAAGAAGAATATAATTACTGTATCGAAGCCTATTAAATGTCTTATGATTGATTAATAAATATTAGGGAAATAAAGACATTTAGTGACGAGCAATGTGAGTGGTTATTTACTCGGCAAAAGAATTATTTGAATGCACAACAAGAGTGTTTTATTGCAGGCACATAACTATATACTAATATATATGTGACAAAATATTTTGATTTTTTATTCATTCCCCTATCCAAATCATTATTACCATGACCGTCCGGTGTTACCAACCTAGTTGTGCAAACTTTAAGATTTTATAAACATATTAATTGTGAACAAAAAATGAAAGAGTTTTTACTTTTATGAATTATCTTTTATGAATTAGTACTTTTATGAATTATCAATTTGTCAAGCGTGTTCTTAGGTTTTTACGACCACTCAGAATCTTCTGGTTTGAGTTTTCTGGGGTTTTATGCCGTGTTAATACGACCTTTCTGGCCGACGTTTCAGATCCCATTGCAGGGTATAATATATAAAACTCACAATAACATATCAGGGCTGATGTGTTATTGTGAGTGTTGGTGTTAAGGTTAAGTATTGGCTAGCAATACCGTGTCGAAAGCTTGGTGTTTATGTGTTATGTGGCAATATCGTGTCGGAGTCATGTGTTGTGTGTATGTTTCATCTATTGTCTGATCACTATCTCCGCGGGAACTGCGACGAGATTGACTTTGAAACGCCGGATACCAAGATGTTTTTAATTTGAGACCATCATCTCTATTAATATTTATCGGGTAGATTTCGAATGCTTCCTCGATAAACGCGTATGGTAACTCTTAGGCTTTCCAAGGATTTTCGGTTCGAATGCAAAATCATGGCTGGTATCCAGAAAATGCTCAGCCAGTGCTGATTTTTCTGGATGACCGAGTTTGCATGCCCGTTCGTGTTCATCAACCCTTAACCAGATACTGGGAGATGGTCCCGTTAGAAGCCTCAACAACCGTCGAAATTGCATGTGAAGATGTATGAATATGGATGAGGCGAGAGTTGTATGTCAGGACGGAAGAGTATGGAGCTCTATCCTCTCTGCCTACCCCCACGGAGAAACATCGTGATGGTAAGTTAGTTAGTTAGTTAGTTAATTGTGATCAATTTCATAATGTGTTATTATTAGTGACTAAATTATGTGCCTATTGTTTTCATCATCATCATCACTCTTGTCTCTACAACCCCTGGTGGGTCTTGGCCTCCTCAAGAGACTTCCTCCACTCATCTCGGTTTAGTGCCAGCTCTCTCCAGTTAAGAAGCTCCAAGGCAGATATGTCTTTGGGGAAGTTGTCACTCCATCTTAATTTTATGCTTTTTGTTTTATGTTCTCTTTTCTATACGAACAAAATGCAATCTTATGGTTTTTGTTTTCTAGGGTAATATTCCGCGTTTCTACGACATTCCTGGCCGACGTTTCGTATCCCGTTCCAGGGTCCATCATCAGGGCTGATGTATTGATGATGGACCCTGCAATAGGATCTGAAACGTCAGCCAGAAAGGTTGAAAAAACATCGCATATTACCTCACAAACCAGAAGATTTTGAATGATCGTAAAACCTTAGAAGATTTTTAAGCAAAATTCAATTCAATACGTGGTATTCAATGTGTATTGTAGATTTTTTATCCGTTGATGGATATCATTGATCGAAAATCTAAGTTTGTGTTTTAACATCCAATGCAAGGTACACACAACACAGAACGTCGTTTATTATGTATGCCAAAGAATATAACTTCTAACGCCTATTCATAAGTACACGTACCAATTTTTAAAAACTGTTAGCCCACAAGAACAGGTGTTCTTCTTGCATTCTTCATTGTTGCGACCAAATTCACCACATACATACTAGGCAATTATTCATGTCGTCATCACAATATCTTATTAAGATTATCTGATTCCGAAGTGTTTTGCTCTTGGTGTACGCGCCTGTTGTAGTGTTGTAGTAGTGTGTGTAGGTTTTTGCTTCTTGCTTTTTGTTTTCGGCACTAAGTTTTTTTATTTTGCTTCTTTAGCTGATGGAGTCAACCCTCATTGCCCACATCGCAGTGACTCTTATTACCCGATTACACCTAATGTGTAAAAAAATAATTTGCTGTTAAAACACCACAAATATTTTCTAAATCGATAATTGAAACTTAGTCACTCTCCACTTATTTCATGCACTCGTAAAATTACATGGAATTCGCGCAAAAATGCGTGGCATCCTTCCTGTGTTTTTTATCAATGGACGCGTACTGAGCGGGTAGTCAGGGGAGTGCGAGCTGTCATTTAACGAGTCTTTTAGGCCGACATTCGTTTGTTTAGATACTTTCGTCTGGATGATAGAACGCTAACCACCATTGCCCACTGACTCCCATTACCCCTTTCTCCCCTATATGATTTTCTAATCTCTCCTTTGGAAAATTTCCTATTGATGGTGGTTTTGGTTGAACTTTATTGTTTCTACATACATATTTGACACAAGTAAGTTATTTTTCTTATAGTTTGTCTTGCATTAAGTATCCAGTACTTTTATCTTATTTCATTTAGAACATATTAGATTTATTATGATTAGATTTTTCATGGTTAATAAAGGATTGGTTTCGCAATTAATAAATGAGAAAGACTCTTAATTATCGAGAATTAATGGAATCCTTATACTTTCTGGAATATTTTCGTTATTATCAATTCGTCCTTTTAGTTTGAGAATTTTATTTATGTGTAACATCTTTTCTCTCGCTTTCCTGCAATCTGTGGTAGTGATTTCGTGAAAATGGACGGAAATGCGTAACAGGAAATAAGACGCCGGCGAAGCGCGCGCAATTTCATTTGACCAATGCGACGTAAAAATCATCGTTTATAAACAATGAAATCTGACAACCGTATATTAAATGATGTTAATGTGTTTTTTTAAAACAAATATGTGAGAATTACGACGTTTAAGCGATATTTTTTTAATAGAATGAATGTTTGATATGTTAGTTAGTGTTTATGACAGAGAATTCTTTTCCTTTAGAGGAAAATTAGACGGCGCGGATCAAATCAAAAACCTTATACCACCTAAAAAATATCACATTTGGACATTTGACAGACTGGCTTCAGAAACGTCAGTTTAATATATAATATATAATATCTCGAGATGTATTTGACTTATAAAAAATCTGTTAGACAAAAATTAAACTCCATATGTCTTTAAACGATTTTATCAAAAACAATAACGGCCGTAATGGATTTTAATCGTAAACGAAAAATGTTCATTCAAATCCACTGAAGTGATTAAAATATTTTGCAATTTTGTAAGGCAATATAATATAATCGTGTGCATGCCAAGGTACCTACCCAGATTCGTAATAAATATATTTTTGGGTGTTTTCTCATGTTTTTTACATCAAAAAAAATTTAGAGACAATTATGAAATTTCTACGTGCCTTCTATTTTATATCAATTATTTTTCTTCTTCATAAGCTTCTATGCACTTAAAAATGTCCTTAGGTTTTCACGGCCGTTCAGAATCTTCTGTGTATAGTTTTCTGGGATATTCTGCCGTGTATATGTGACCTCTCTGGCCAACGTTTCGGATCCCATTGCAGGGTCCATCATCAGGGCTGATGTGATGAGTGAGTGTTGAAGCGTAGGTTAAGTATTGCCTTGCAATATCGTACCGAAGTCAGGGTGTCTCCAAGTTTGTGTTATGTTAAATATTGGTTTGCAGTACCGTGTCGAAAGCATGGTGTGTGTCTTGATGTAGTGTGTTATGTATCTACTAACGGATGTCGGACTGTGCGGATCGTCGATTTGATTTATCCTGCAGCGCCGGTTACCACGATGTTTTTAACTTAAGACCGTCATCCCTATTAATGTTTACCGGCTGCTTGTATATTTCAATTGCTTCTTTGACCAGGCGCGTGTGGTGACTTTTGGGCTTTCCTAAGATTTTCGGCTCAAATGAAAAATGGTAGCCCGTATCTTGAAAGTGCTCAGCCAATGCCGATTTTTCCGGGTGACCGAGTTTGCATGCTCTTTTATGCTCATCAACCCACATACACTTTGTCGCAATTTTGACAGTCGAGCCTGTAAACACCGTCGGTCTCAAGGGGATCCCGATCCTTCGCTGGTCTTAAGAGGTCCTTAACCTTGTTGTTCTATGCACTTTATGTGAAATAATTCATTTATTGCGTACAGTTTTAGGTTTTTCCCTACTTTGGAATTCAAAACGTGATGATCACTACATACCACTCATGCATATAATTTATGTAATTAGTTATTTATATATAATATATTTATATTTATAATATATTTATATTTATTATCTTTGACGTAACTCAAGCTTTTGTGATCCGATTTGAATTTGGAAAAATACCACGGATTGCTCTCTTCGTCTACTGTAGAACACACACCATATACACGCGCATGGTAAATGGCGCTTCGACCGCGCAGCGGGTGCTTCCCTGGAAAGGGGAGCTCGGCGCGCAGCGTCTACCGGAAACCACTGTCCGTTTTTAAACTAAGTTTCGACGTTACTCGAGCGTTTGTCACCCGATTTTATTTTCGAAAAATACCACATATAGCTCTCTTCTTCTAGTTTCGAATACACACCACACACACGGGCGTGCAATCTAGTATATATATAGTATAAATTTCTTTGGGGGTAACCCGCGTTAAAATGTGGTCCTCAGAAGGACCATTCGTCAACCGACGTTTCGCCTGAATCACAACAGGCATCTTCAGGGTGTCTTGTTAATAAATTTCCGTCACGAGGGGCAGTGCGAGCACGTCCTTTGACGTCTGACCTTTTTTTACAAATATCTATAAATTTAAATACAAAATCCGTTGTTCTTATTGCGCGTAAATATTTAGAAAATCTCGTGAAATCTATATTATCTTGTCGAGTAATAGTTGTTAATACAACTGCTGGTTTTAATTCAAAAGGTCTTCATCAATTCTAAATTTGCATTAAAAATTTTCCGCTGGCCATTTTTCAATATTTTCATAAAGAAATTCTGGTCCACAAAACCATCTACTTTCTGTACATAAACTTTCCATCGGGGTATTTCTTGTGGCTTCGTTGGTTATATTCTGTTTTATTGATAACCGTCTCCAAGGATCCATTCCGACTATTTCATCTATTTCGCCAAGTCTATATGATACGAATGGTTTGAAATTTATAGAATCTGATTTTATCCTACACATAAGTGTTTTATAATCCATCCAAAAATATTTAGAGTTGAATGTAAATGTATCTTCTTCTATAATTGTTTTAAATAATCTACATCCTAATACAGCTGCTTGTTATTCTAATCTAGGAGTTGAAATAGGTTTTGTTGGCACGTCATATTGTTATAAAATGTTGCTATTAAATTAATTAATTCTAAATTCGCCACAATTCGAAATTTTTCAAACCCCTAAGGCCCGGTTGTTTCAAGTTCGATCAAAGTAAGCGGTCGATAAAAGCATAGATTTTTACGAAAACGGATCGTCTGATTGGTGGAGAACGTAAAATTTCAGTTTAAACTCTACGCTTACTTTGATCGAATTTGAAACAACCGGGCCTAAGTCCCAAAATGTTATTTTCACAGTAGATTAATCCCTATCACAGTATACTAAGAACAGTAATACGTCTTCATACAAACTGGCCGCTACCCATTAGAAGGTGTGCGTGCGTCTCGGCGCCGTGTACGCACGCTCTGTGACGCACACATTGACATAGAATATGGGGGCACAAGGCGGCGGCAGTAAGGGCCGTGCCTTCGGTGCCATTCGCGCTCGCAGCCGCCGCTTTAGAAAAAAATGCGCTTCCTGATAAAAATGCCTTTTTTTATGTTTGTGGTGCTTTACTAAAAAGGTGTGTTGATTATCACAAACACTGAGTTTTTAAAAGTCTACGTTGATGTTAATCAGCGTTCTTGCAATTTAAGTGCAGAAACTAGGTATACTAATTACAAAAATTTTCGGGTTTCGTATCTAAAAGAAAGGGAGTAAGAATAAAGTGACAACCCTAGCGTCAATGCAAGAGTAGGCTAATAACTCGCCGACAGGCCGGAGATAAACTACTCTTCTGGGTATACTGTGTCCCTATACTTTAAAAAACCCGGTAATTCATAATTCGAAATAATTTTTATCCCCTTTCGCCATAAATTAATACACTTTAGTTAACATATTTCAATTTACTTTGTAATTCGATAAGATTGAAAAAATATTTTGATTTTTTCGCATGTGAGAACAACAAATATTTCAAATATTGGGTACGTCAACAATATAAATGTTGAAATATTTGTATTAGCATAATAAATATTGCGTTTTCGAAATAATTTCTTAAAATATGTAAAATACAGACGTTTTTCAGAAAATTAATGACTTTTTTCACGAGTTTTACGATTTTTAGCGAACTTCGAAATCGCGTCACGATATATATTTTTTTGTACTTTGAATTAATAAGGTTCTATTGTACATATATTATGTGAACATTTTAAAAGTTATATACTTTAGTCGATGAATTTGTTAAATTCATTTTAAACCATTCCAATGATTTTATTCAACGCCCTACAAAAAAGCAAAAAATATTGTAAAAACAATACGATAATTTTTTTCAAAAATGACATTTTTTATTCAAAAATTAATGACCGACGAATTTATGGTAAACTACGCTTAGCTGCCTAAGGCCCGGTTGTTTCAAGTTCGATCAAAGTAAGCGGTCGATAAAAGCATAGATTTTTACGAAAACGGATCGTCTGATTGGTGGAGAACGTAAAATTTCAGTTTAAACGCTTACTTTGATCGAATTTGAAACAACCGGGCCTAAGGAATCTAGCAGAAAGTAGTCGTCTAAAGCTGATTGCAGACACTAAAATCTTTAGCTGGGCACCTTCGGGCAAGGCACCTTTACTGCCAGTCAAAATGTATTACAGAAAATATAAAATTTCAACGATTGCGTCCTTCCAGTATAAAAATTTATGTTTATATGGTTAAGACTTGTTTCGGAGACTCAGAGTTGACCGCAGAGTCAACAGTAATTAAGGGGTTATATACAGTCAGGAGGCCCAAAAAAGCGATTTTTCAAATTTTTTTCTGAGAAGACTTTTAAATTTATCAATGTGAAAATTTGTACACATATTATTGTTACTTTTAATTGTATTTTAAAAAATTTTTATTTGTAAAATAATAATTTTGAAAGCTGCTATAGCTGATCTCCAGGAGCTCCTCTCAAAAAATGCCTCTTGCGGTGACAACGATATCTCTGGACTGGATCATCGAAAATGAAAAAACCAAACGGATTTTGTCAAAGTATTGTATTATCTTGTAATTAATCGAAGGAATAAGCGAATTTTTTTTTTGACAAAATGGCTACTTCTCAAAAAAAAACGATTTTTCACCAAAATTTTGGTCTTAAATTTTTTATAAAAAAAAATATTTATCGGCGAGAAAAAACCTTCGATTAATTACTAAAAAATATACTTAAGAAGCTTGTGTTAAAATTTGAGACTGATCGGTTGAGCTGTTTCCGAGAAATCTTTGTCACCGATCTTAAAGAGACAGTTTTGAGAAAAACGGCTTTCAAAAGCGCTTTACATAGAGCAAAAAAAAATTTTTTTCAACTTACATCGAGTCGTCTATTCCAGGGCCATACTTTCTCTTTAGTCATCTGAATACATTAGAAGGGAACATTTACAATGGGCAAGTAAATAAAAGATACATCGTTTACAATAGGTAGGTAAAAATAAAAGGGACTGCTCTCTAGGTGAGCGCTGGCGCCCCGGCCTCGCGAACGCTTACAAATATGCGCGTTACTTAGAAAATAATCGCCGGTTGACTTGAAATTTTCTATGTGTACATTACGAAATTTCAAATTTAGTGCAAGCGACAAGGACGTGTGAAAATAATGGATAAAGTTTTCACGTTATGGTAGAAAGTAGACAATATACAATGCAGGATAAAAACAGCGAAATATGTCCTTTTTGCGGATGACCTGAAAATGTATTCTATGATTACGAGTAGTTAGGTGTACCTGAATGTATTAATTACAAAAAGACAGATGATTTAGTGAACTGGACTGAGGAATCTAATATAAATAACTCCTTAATATAAAAAAAAAACATCATATAAATAAACTCAATCTTAATATAAAAAAGTGGGCATGCCTTACCTGTTGTCGTTCAGTAACGCCAATAAGATTCGATTATACAATTAATGAAGAAAAAATGTCTTTGATGCCAGACTGACTTTCTCGGGTCACACAAACCAACTAGTTACAACGTGTTATAAGCTTTTAGGTTTCGTAACACACATATCAAAAGGATTTTCGAATGAGAAGTGTATCGAGCAAATGTACAATTTCATTATTCGTTCATAATTGGAATATGGAATTGGACGGGAAGCACCTTTTTTTGTCTGCGGTCCCATGAGTAGAAGAAGAAAATGATTTAGAAAGAAAACACTTTAGTCTCTAATTAAGATAAATTATAGAAGCCTCACAGAGACGAAACATCTATGGAAGAAGTATAGGGTGTCCTAGGGCTATACGACCTGGCTTTAGTGAAAACTTTTCACAAACGTTCATCAATTCAACGATAAGAACATAGACCCATTATCATTTTTTTTTTAAATAGTGTATATGTTCTAAATCAGTTTCTTACATATATTCAAATGGACCATGCTAGAGACAACTATGGTCCTTTCCCATGACATAGTATAGGTGCATAGACTAACCAGCTAGTGATGATATCTAAATACATATTTTTAAAACGGAATATTAATCATTTAAGGTATATATTATGATATTCTTCCGAAATATTTAACGTATACCTACACTAGAATACGCCTGAAAATGATTATTTTATTTTTTTAAATTCCTTTTGTCTTTGTTTTAACATCCAGTACTTGATAGTTTTTTAATTTATTATATTTATTTATACAGTAGATACATAATAATATTTTTTTGCAATAAATTAAATCTATGTTATTACATTCTAAAGACATAATATGAGCCAATAGCTCGAGCTTACGGGAGGAGTATTTACAAGCCAAATTAAAAGCAAAAACAAAAACATTAACCATTTAAAAGTAGTAATTTGTATTATACAGAAACCATTTGAGACATGTGGGTACAATACATCGTTGTCCAAAATCAAGGATTTGACTTCTTTCTTGAATGTTTCTTTCTTGAAATTTGTTTTGCGACAACAATGTATTGTACCATTTAACTCCCAAGTATGTATAGTTTGTTGCGCCATGGTGGTTCTTAAAGTTGGTATCTGTACTTGCCCCTTTGTTCTATATCTATTACTTATACAGTCTAAGGCCGGCCGCACTTTGGAATTATTACGTACGTATTCGTACGATTATTTTCGTACGTATGGAGCGCGCACATTGATTGCGTCTTGCGTTGGTCACGATCAGTTACTTTTCGCATTCCTCCAATAACGTTTGTGCCAAATGAATAATCTCTATCTTCTAGAAAACTCTATTATGGCAGACTTAAATAATTAAAAATTTCATGACTATCTATCTAATAGATTCACAAATGCTGGGGAGAATCGAAGTGCAACGAGAGTCCATAACACCGGAGAAATATTTGAAAGTTTTTTATTCGAAGTACATAATTATACCTACCTCACTTTCATTAAACCAAATTATTTAACTTACAGGTATTTTTTACTTCTTTAAAGATTCTTCGCCATGATCTGCGCTAATGGTCACGTAGTTGAATCACTTTGTTCCCACAAACATTTGTGGTCGTGTGTCAAATTGACAAAATTTTCAATATCCATCGTACGAAATCGCAAAAATTTCCGAACAAATCCGGATCGTGTCGGACGTCGCATCTATACGTGCGTACACGCCATACTAAATCGTGTACAGCGTGCGATGTTCAATACTACTTCGAAGGTCAGGAATGTACTCGCGTATTCGTACGTATACGTACTACTCAATTTCGTACGAAAACGCATCCAGTGTGCGGCCGTCGTAAGGGTTAAATTATCTACATTTTATTTAGTATAAATTAATATTTTTATTTAATTATAAATTTATTTTATTTAGGCATCATAATCTGGAACGCATTTTTCTGCGTATATCGTGAATATACGCAGAAAATATATATAATATATATAATCTAAGCTTGTAAGGTAACGCGATACATTTTATCATTTAAATCAAAGATTAAATTAGTTCTGCTTATCATCAGAACTTACTAAATGACATAAGTTACCTGTTATATTGAATTTATTTCCTTGTTTATATATGCAAATAGATTTAAATCAAAATTTTGAATAATACTCTTTAGGACTCTGCGCAAAACATAGGCACCCTCCTCCCGAAATTAATGCCTATTATGTGTATTAAATTAAATGCCATTCGTTCCAAATTTTGCTCAATTTCTCTCTAGAAACTTTTCGCAGCCAATACCAATTTTGCGTATATCTTATCCTTAAGTACCTCGCAAAAACAAAGGTTTCCCTCTAGTCTGATGCTCCAAATGGAAAAATAAAATGATTGTAAAAATTTGTACGCCTTACTATGTTTTTTAATTCGTTTTTCAAACAATTATAAAAAATTTGATGCTCGAATACGCGCTCATGTCAACGAAAAGATCTTCACAACAATAAATTAATTATATAATGTAAAGAACTTTGTAGCATTTTTTATCATGGAACGTTTTTTGCGCCACTCTTAGGACGGGTTTAAACTCTAGTTGTATCAATTTAAAGAGTTGGTGTATTTTTGAATACTCTTAAAAATATTTTCTGGTAGTAGAAAATATAAATCAACTGACCGCTATTTATTAATAGATACATGCCTATGAAATTTTTTTAAAGTATATAGGTATTATGGAGTGATACAACAAAAGGTCCACATAAATTTGGTCCAATGACAAAAAGCAAAAGACGACTAAAAATCCACCCGACATTATATCCAACGGCATCTGCTGCAATTATGCTGGATGAATGTCGCGTGGATCTTTTGTCGGATGGGCCTTTTGTCATTGGACCAAATGTCGTAGATGTTGACTTCTCTCTGCGTCTTTCTTCTTTCAACAACTGGACTAATGCAGCGATTTTCAAAGACCTAAGTATTTTGTCTGTAATATATAGTTTTTGAAAATATGAAATCGTTGACGTTAAGTAAAATGTTATTAAGAGTAAGTGACATTTCATTAACGTTAAGTAACACGTCATTGACGTTAAGTAACATATCATTGACGTTAAGGAACACGTCATTGACATTAAGTAACATGACATTGACGTTAAGTAACATTTTATCGACGTTAAGTAACATGTCATTGATGTTAAGTAACATATCATTGACTTTAAGGAACATGTTATTGACGTTAAGTAACATTTCATCGACGTTAAGTAACATGTCATTAACACATCAGCCCTGATGATGGACCCTGCAATGGGATCCGAAACGTCGGCCCGAAAGGTCGTAACAACACGGCATAATACCCCAGTAAACACAAACTTGAAGATGTCATTGACGTTAAGGAACACTTCATTGACGTTAAGTAACATGACATTGACGTTGAGTAACATTTTATCGACGTTAAGTAACATGTCATTGATGTTAAGTAACATATCATTGACGTTAAGGAACACTTCATTGACATTAAGTGACATGACATTGACGTTAAGTAACATGTAAATGTGCTCGTTATCTGTTTCAGACAGTTTGCTATTTCTGACCATCACGGGACACATTACGTAACGCGGAGTATTATTTAGTGCAGATATGTCTGCGGCAAGTGATCTTTGATCCAGGAGATTTAAAACCATGGTGCTTGCTGTCACTAGTCCGAGGAATGCCTCGTCTACGTGGAACATATCTACGCTGGAAGTGTGTCGAACCCGTCTACGCGTGAAGGGAATTGTAACGGTTATTTCGACGACTCATATTTGCGATAGTTCTGGTAAGGAGGCTTGGTTTTATACTCTTCAAAAAGCAAAGAAATTCAGGATTGTCGTATCATCGACGAAATGCGCAATCGAAATGTTATGGTCGACGGGAGCGGATTTAATGTGTTCCAATTAGGGATTGCAATCCCCCAATCGAGGCATTTTACGAGATCAATCCCAAATTATCGAGGTTATCGGGATTACCGGGATTGATCAGAATTTTTTATGTTTTGTATGTTTAATTGTACTTGTCTATAGAGCTTTTAGTAAGTACTTAAAACTTGTGTTCATGTCACACTCAAATAATGAAAATAGCTTTGAACAATATTTGCTGTATTTTATCAATCTAACATAGTAATAAAAACTACTACTAGTTATTATTTTTACTCTACTGCATTGATTGATTGATGCTTGGAAAAACGCCTACAAAACTTTAATGCAATGATTAATAATGAGCATATTATTAAAATTGCTGATATAAAAATGCAAGGCATTGTCGTTAATTGCTATTCAGCTCTATAAACAAAAAAAAACGTAAAAGTATTCGGGATCCCGATCTAATCTCTAAATTCTAATCTGGAGGAATCCCGAAAGGGCAATCCCGACTCGGAATTGCATTCCCTAGTTCCAATGTATACAACACGTCCTTATTTATTTTCAATACCGTGTTGAAAGCATCAAGTTTGAACTATATTTTTCAGAAAATTAAAAATACCGTGTTTAAATCCGTGAAAGTGTGGTGTTTTCAAGCAAGCCACCTTAAAAGGTGGCGCTGCCATAAAAGAGGAGAGCGCCAACTCTCGCTCTCTCTCTTATTCTAACCAGCGTGCAGTTAGCACAGGGTTTTTGTCAGCGTCTGTTGACACAACATTTCTTAAAATATACCGAAGAAAACTGCAACCACCTGCTATTTATTTGGTCGTCCGTATCCTGAGTTTGGGATAATTAACTTAGAATGAAACAGTGCAAACATTGCAATAGTGTGCACAGTTATATTAGGTCCTTACATATGGAATTGGCGTTTTGCCGTACTGGCAAATTTGATCTCAAATATCTTCTCTTTGGTTAGGAATTCCAAATTCAAATTTATACAGCTATTTACTCATGTATTTGTGTTTTGAAAATTATAATTCATTTGTTTTTTCCTCAATTGTTTTTTTCTTTGCGTCACTCAGTTTACAAAATGAAAAACTTGAAATATCGCGTTATTTACGAGTACGAGTTCCACAGTGGCACCAGTGCTGCAGAAACGGCTCGAAGGATTAATGATGTGTATGGCGACGGTGCCGCAAAAGAAAACACAGTGCGTTTTTGGTTCCAACGTTTTCGTTCTGGAAATTTCGACCTGCAGAACAAGCCCCGTGGACGGCCGGAGACCAAAGTTGATAATGAAGAATTGAAGGCTATTGTGGAAGCGGATCCATCGCAAACCACATCCGAGTTAGCTGCAGGCTGCGGTGTTAGTGATAAAACTGTTTTAATCCACTTGAAGCAAATTGGTAAGGTGAAAAAGCTTGAAAGGTGGGTACCTCACGAATTGAGTGAAGCAAATCAACAAACGCGCGTTGACTGCTGCGTTGCATTACTCAACCGGCACAATAATGAAGGGATTTTAAATCGAATCATTACCTGTGATGAAAAGTGGATCCTGTACGATAATCGGAAGCGCTCATCGCAATGGCTGAACCCTGCCGAACCAGCCAAACCATGCCCCAAGCGAAAATTGACTCCAAAAAAGTTACTTGTGAGCGTTTGGTGGACTAGTGCTGGTGTCGTTCACTACAGCTTTCTTAAATCTGGCCAGACGATTACGGCAGATGTCTATTGTCAGCAACTGCAAACCATGATGGAAAAGCTAGCTGCTAAACAACCGAGGCTGGTTAATCGCTCTAGGCCACTGCTGCTTCATGATAACGCTAGACCACACACTGCACAACAGACGGCTACCAAATTAGAGGAGCTTCAATTGGAATGTCTAAGACATCCACCGTACTCTCCGGACCTTGCCCCAACAGATTACCATTTTTTTCGAAATTTGGATAACTTCTTGCAAAGGAAAAAAATTCAACTCCGATGGGGCAGTCCAAACCGCCTTCAAAGATTTTATTGATTCCCGTCCGAATGGTTTTTAGTAAAGGGATCGATGAACTACCTATGAGATGGCAAAAGTGCATAGATAGCAATGGTACATACTTTGATTAAATAAATATATTATAATAAAAAAAATCTGCTTTATGTTCCTCCCATACTAAACGCCAATTTCATATGTAAGGACCTAATATTATCATCTTGTAGAGAATAAGAAAGTTAAGTGCTATTAATACAAACATCAACGTTCACGGGAAAAGTAAGATTGTTGAGTTTGTATAAATTTCGCAATTTTCACACGCAGTAGGTACCTACCTATAACAGAGAAGGTTAGGTACTTTTTTTCAGTTTGTAGAAAGTGTCGGCATCAACCAATTTGTACACTCGTATGTATAAACAAAGGCTTGTCTGATTACCACATCGAATGCATTCAACTCACGTTTGATTGTTTACATAAAACGTTTTTCTATTTTAAATACTGTACTTCACATTTTTATCAATGGCCGAGCCTCACAACGATAAATAATAAATATATAACATAAAACTACAAACCACCACGTTATGAAGGAAGAATAGTTGCCAAAACCCCAAAAGCACCATAATAATTAGCGATAATTCATAATAAAGCGACTCAAGTTTATTATACCATACTTACATCAAACTACCATCATAGCAAACGTTATGGATTCAAGTTTTAATTATATTTCCGTAAATTGATTGAGTTGGACGATAATGCACTTTTCGTGGTTGTAAGATGCACTCCAACGAACGAATTTATAATACCCGATATAAGTTACTTTACTAGATACACCCTGAGAACGAGAAGAGCCGACCCCAACAGCCTACCTAGGCAATGAGTTGGACAGAGCAAGGAAGAAAAAACAAAAGATATCAATTACTTTATTGTCCAACGTTCTACAGAAGATAAGTCAGAAACATGGAAAAAAATGCAAACTTTGAAGTCGCTTGTCTTCGTGACTATTTTTTTTTGTATTTATTTTCAACTTGCATTCAACCCCCCGATTCTTTGTGGACTAGGTCTGAAATACCCTGTGTATACCTACTGTAGACCACTGAAATCTTAGAGTATATACAATCCATGGATTGTATATACTCCAAGACTGAAATAACATTTAAAGGTGGTTTAGTGAATTTGGCTATTAGTGGTGTCAGTGTCTTGTTGTGACTTACACTATTGGCGTACAAACAGATTACGTAATGACGCAAAAACTGGGACGAGCGATTGTGAGCGTATATGAACAGGCGCTCGGCGGGCTTTCATATTGAGAATGCAACAAGAAAAATTATCTATGTCGCTAACGCGCATTTATAGCTACTAGTGCAACAGAGACATTGTAGTTAAAAGGTTGCACAGCGCGTGTGAAATTTGAATTAATCATTTGACTGATAGACTTCAAACGCCACAGCATTCACTGTAAGTACGCGTAAAGCTGTGATTGAGTCGTAATAGTTATGTAGGTACCTACGATGTTATTAAAAATATGTTAAGGTACTGATACACATGCTCATTAGTAGCACGTGAGCATGCGCAGTATTGAACTTCTTCAGCCATTGTTACTTAGTAGCATATGTGTATGCACATTGCTAGTAATGAGCACGCTCAAAAATCAACAGCCGTTTGATTTATGAGCATGCTAATGTTATTCACCATGAGAAGGGGTACCAATCTTTTGAGCGTATATGGGTTGCTTATGAGCATGCCAATGTCATTCGCATTGTATCGATTATCAATAAGATCTTCTCAGTCCGCGACAGATTAAGCAAATATGGCGCGTTGGGGAGATGACAAAACATTACTTTTCGTGACTTATTATAGGAATCACGAATGTCTGTGGAATACTCGGTCACCGCTATGTAAAAATAATATAGCAAGAAATAATGTTTATGAAACTTTATTAAAAGACATGAATGATTCAATTCTTACAATATAAACCAAAATCAAAAGTGTAGGTACGGATGGAAACTCGGGAACTGTTTTGATTTATTGGTTCACTTGAATTTCCTGTTTCGTTTGGCAAAGTTTCCATTTTGAACAAGAGCGTCTCTATTCTATGACAAGAGCATGCCAGTAATAAGCATGTGTGTTTGAATGTTAGTTTTGAGCATGCTCATTGATGAGCATGATAAAATAAGCATGCTAATAACGAGTAAGTGTGTACGGTTGTTAGAGCATGCTAAAAAATAAGCATGTGTATCAGTACCTTTATTTGTATTGATAGTGTTGTGGTACGAGCCTTCAATGTAAAATTTTATTTTAAAATATAAAACAAATCTTGACATGTTATTTTAATTGTATTTTTTTAAGAAATATGTATATTATTTGAAACATGATGGTATATTATGATTTGTAATGAAATGACACATGAAAATTACATTCCCATTTTAGAACCTTAGTACCCTAGAAATATCGTCACCAGTGTAGCAAAGTTTCACAATAAATACCTCGTATCGCTATCCAGATGGATTCATTCCTCAGCGCAAGATTCCACTTGTTTTTTAAGGAAAAAAGCGCCAAATGAAATTTACGAATTATGTAATTCCCACACTAAACATTCAAAGTTCAAATAAAAACGGAATTCGCGAGCGTCTTTGTACGAGTATACGGCGACAGGTTGTGCGAGATCAAAAGTACCTACGAATAATAAAACAACCTGGGTAGTATTTTGAAATTTGAAATTACAAAATGGCCGTTTGAGAGCTGCGCGGGCCGGCAAACGTCAGCGTCACCTCAAACGTCTCTTGACGGTTTGACTAAAAATAACCGCGCCGGTGCTGGTAATTGGCTCGGTGAAATCACAAGTACAAATTATGTTAATATGATGAAAGGCGTAATATGAAGCCAAGTGCCGATCAAAATTCTATATCGTCCCAGTCGTTCAATATCATTCTGTCCTAGCACGTCATTTGTGAGGTATAAAAGCAATGTCCCACTGGGGTATTTCTGAAATAAATTCTAGGAAATTTCTCTGGAATCTACGAAATCAACATCTTATTGGAAAAAAGCTTTTAAAAACAATTGTCGCCCCTGTTTTTCATTCAGACACATGTATACAATTTTTTTATTAAATACATATATTGCTGTGTGCTATACCAAATAGTGGACATTACTGCTTTTGCTATTTACATAATTAAATATTGCTGTCTTTGCTACGGTCATTCAGTCTAAAATCGACATCAACTCTCACTTTAGTGTAAAGCGACAATATTGGGGTTTGGTTGTGTTATTAATTGTTATTTGGAAACATAATTTTGGAATGTACAGAGCTATATTTCCTATAAAATCCCGAATTCAGTATATTCTAAATTGGTAATCCTCGGTGACTGTATTCAAAACATTTTTGGCGGGTTATGTCTTGGTGTTTGGGAGAGGATGTCCACCCATCCAAAGGTATATCTTCTCGTGTCGGCACATGGCGTTATGGTGTGAGTGTCGCGTCTGTGGTATATACGAGATGAATTGATACTCGCGGTTAAACGACGCTATTTATTTATGGCAAGCTACAGATGCTTATGTTTCCATATAAATACATATTTGAAAAGAAGACTGAAAATATTATTCCTAATTTGTCCGGCAAGAAGAGGGGTCGTACGTCAACCTATTGGTAATCTTTCAGTTTGTTAATATACCTACAACACTATTAAATAGTTTTGATTAAGACAAATATTAAACATACGAAAAGTAAGATCTTTCGGCAAGCTGGAATTGGTTAGTAAATGAAAAAGTATGTTTTTACATTCTGGTATAGGTAGGTACATAAGAAAATAAATTTACTGCATCAAGTGAAACTATGGCTCGAATACAGAGTCAATGCTTAAATGATTTAATGGTTAAGATACGCCTTAAAAGTGTAATTTGCAGTACAAATTACACTTTTAACCTTTAAATCATTTAGTATTGATTCTGAATTCGGGGCCTAATTTACAGTTGCTGGGTAAAGATAAATTTTATAAAATGTTACCAATCCATAAGAATTCTTAATTTTATACCTAGGAGAGAATACATTAGCATTATTAAATAGGTTTGTTACAAAGGCAACTAATTTATAATTAGGAGAATTACAACATGATACCGGGGGTATAATAAGGGTATTAAATTTATGGATTTTCAAGAATTTGTATATCTTTGGTATTTCGGTTTTTTTTTTTGGAATATTGCCAAATTGTAGAACTTCTAAAATTTATTAAAAATATTTGTTATCGAAATTTATTTGTTGGGTTTATTTTAAGAACTTCAAAATTATCACTCTTTTTATTATCAAAGTTTTAAGAATTGTATTCTGAAGGGTGCATTATTATGGTTGTGTACACTTCATCTTTGATATAATACAAGTATATTTTGGAAATCCCTGAAACTCAAGTCATGCGAAATTGTGCCAAAATATAAATTCAAAGCTATACAGGGGACTTCCCGTCTCCAAAATAAACGAATTCAACTCTCACTTTATCATTTTTCAAGTTGGATTCTAAATTGGTAATCCTCGGTGACTGTATTCAAAACATTTTTGGCGGGTTATGTGTTGGTGTTTTGGGAGAGGATGCCCACCAGTCCAAAGGTATCCTCTCGTGTCGACATATGACGTGTATGGTGTGAGTGTCGCGTCTGTGGTATATGCGAGATGAATTCAGCAGAGGCATGAATGAACGCATGGATACAGGACGCAAATGATGCTCACGGTTAAACAATGCTATTTATTTGTGACAAGCTACACATGCTTATATTTCAACATGAATACGTATTTTAAAAATGGGTGAGTTAGAACTGAAAATATTATTCCCAAGGTTGTCCATCAAGAAGAGGGGTCGTAAGGATATTTTTCTTTTCCCCTCTTTTTCGTTGTTAATTTTGTCTTTCTTCGAGACGTCTTAACAATAAGACTGGGGAACGAAATATCGAAAGGTTCGAGTTGAAATGGTTGTATTTTGGAAGGTGAAGAGGCAAAAATCGCAATCTCAATTATAGAGGTGGCCATAATTAATAATGTATTGTAACGCTGGTGATGATAAATAACCAATCGAATATCATCATCATCATCATTGATCAATCTTGAAAATTTCAAATAATATGGTACCACTCTCAATATTATGTGTCTCTTCATAGGTCTACTGCCGACTGCTGGGTTAAAATACATATCTAAAATGGTTACTCCGTACAAGTAAGCAAGTATAAGTTATTTTTAGTACGCGTCATGCAAAACATATTTTCCTAACCTAACCAAACTCTTATAGACTTCTTCTAGACCTCTCCTAACCAGACTCTGACAGATAAAATTCACAAGGTTTAACACTTATTTTCGTTTTATTATCTCCGCAGGTATATGAATATGAAAACTAATATAATACTAAAGAGGCTTACAATGTTTTGACACCATTAGGAATCAAATCTGATTTTGACAGCGAAAATGCTCGCTGAACAAAATCCTTTATTTCGGGAAATTATCGGTCATATGGCAGCACTGTATTGTCAACGTTTTATAAACAACCGCTCTGTCGGGCGAAAACTTTGGCCCCGTGTGACGGACTTTGTACCTGTCAACCAGTGCGAAGTGCGATTGAGTGCAATTAATATATAACATATCCAGCGTTCGGCGATAAAAATATACAGAGTCCATATTATTTGTCCAGCCGCACATCCACAATGATCGCCAATACCGGGTAAGTATCTAACAAAATCTCATTTATTTTGCTACGTTCACCGTGGAATATCTTTCCAGTTAGAATTTAGGTCAGAGATATTGAACTTGGGATACTTTTAAGTTTAAGTTTACGGCCAGTTGTGTTTTTGTTTAGGAATGTGTGTTTTGATTTGTGAATGTTTAACGCAGTAAACTAGCGGGAAAGACGCTGTTCATCACTGGAGCTTCGAGGGGAATTGGAAAAGCTATCGCTCTCAAAGCCGCGAAGGATGGCGCTAATATTGTCATTGCCGCTAAAACTGTACAAGCCCATCCAAAGTTGCCAGGAACCATCTACACCGCCGCTGAAGAAGGTATTTACGTCCACAATTCTATTGAACATTATTCTGTTTCATTACTGTTTGAATTATTTGTCCATACCAGCCACTATCGTATCATATCCTAATTGTTCAATCATGATCGCATTCCTTTTAATTTAAAAATAAACATCATTCAATGGAACAAGTGTACCCATGCGTTCCAAATTGAAGTAAAAAATATATGTGATAGTATCACAATTATTAAAGGTCAGCGTGTGTTCCTGGAGACAACTACTAACTGAAACAGCATTAAACATGGTCATTTTAACACACATTAAATAAAAAATATGGATAAGGGAACACGCAACCCAGAATAAACAAGTTTTACTTGCATAATCATATACATAACACACATAGGGCCAGTTGTTTCAAGTTGGATTAAAGTAAGTGTTCTTTTAAAGCATAGATTTTTACGTTCTCCACCAATCAGACGATCCGTTTTCGTAAAAATCTATGCTTTGATCGACCCCTTACTTTGATCGAACTTGAAACAACCGGGCCATAGTCAGAAATACAATATTTATTTTAATTTTACCAAAAGTTCTGAAATTCTCAATATTTTTCTAATGAAGTCGTCTTTAGCTTGTTCGACGTGAAGAAAACAGTATTTCTTTATTGAAATTCAATTATTTCTTGTTAAAAATATTTTCTTGTCGGTGAATCTACCGTATTGTCACTTGTCGATTTCTTTTTTTCACCAAGAAGTTGTCGGTAGCAACAAATTGCTCATTTTAACTAATCTAAAAAATAAAGATTAATGTTTTTTGAACAAATAGAAATTATTGCTGTTAAACAAGTACATGGTGCACAAGAAATATAAATGCACAGGAAAAACAGATTTTGGGGTTAACAGATTAACTATGACGAAACATGTTATATATAAAACAAGGTAAATGGTGCGATAATAAAAAACAACCTTAATTTAGTGTTTTTTAGACTTCAAAAAAATGCATTATATTGAATCTGATTTAATTTGAACACGATATTGCTTTCGATATAATGCTGTTCATGTTTTTTCATTCAATTCAAATCTACACAGTGATAACATCCTATTCCCATTGTTATTAATTTGTCAAGAATTCCGCTTCTTCCGCATATCAGTTCTGCTCAATTCATAATTCTATCAAATCTTTCATTCTGTTATTACATTCATTACTAACAAAGATGGGCTTGCATTGTGCGCATAATTTTTGTTGAATTTTTATAAATTTTAAGAAGTTCCGTTATAATATTTTATGTTGCTTGTACGATATGTCATTTCTCGTGATTGTACCATCTAGAATGTGTAAAAAATGTTATCTGGTTTTCATCGTCTTCAGGTCTGATGTTGCTAATGCGACAATCACATCAGCCTTAATGATCGACCCTTAAGGATCCGCAACATTGATCAGGAGGTCTGAGACACATGGCAGAAAAGCCTAAAAAACTTTCTGTACTATCCTTCATAAAAAATGATAAAATACCTTGAAGCACCTAATGCAATACACACAGAGTATTGCTAAGTTAGGCTACATTTTTTGCCCAATTTATAATACGCAAAATTTATTATTAAATCATAAAAATACATTTACCTACGCACATAAAATTTGCATCCTTTTAACTTAATATAATGCAGATATTTGTTTGCTGTATTTAACATAACCATATAAGGTAAAAACTGACTGTATATGATGTTCTGAATGAAATACTCACAAACAAAAGTTATAAACATTTATCTTAGAACACTCATTTAAACTTGTAAGATGTGTTCTTAGCACTGGATTTGTTAAACTGTGATACGGAGCAAAAGTGGGACACCATTCAACTTTGATGGAAACTACGCGATGGGTGATCCATTAATTTTATTGCAGTTGTGGCAGCTGGCGGACAGGCATTGCCGTGCGTAGTAGACATCAGGGACGAGAAACAGGTCCAGGATGCCGTGGACCAAGCTGTATCCAAGGTATTTATCTGATTTTATCCAGATATTATGCAACTAGAACACAGTTAGATACTTCAAAACCAACAAAATTTTGCCAGAAGCCAAATATTACACTTTATTCAGTTAGTTCTTCAGGTTAATTACCATCATGCCATTTCTCGGCAGAGAGAATAGAATGTCGCACTCTTCTATTCTGATGCATCTGCTTATTAGGTCTTTAATACAATCTTCATTAACTTGAATGTGACCACTATAAATTGGCATGCGAGGGAGGGCGTCACTGTTGCGTAACAGAAGTTGCCAGGGTGTAAATTTATTACACAATACATAATGTACAGAATGTCCGGTGACCGGTGTCGTAGTCTTTAACAGAAATTTTGTCGGGCAGCACTAAAGAAACCAAGCCGTAATGGCAGTCGTTCTATCTGTCAAACTGTCAGACGGTAATATCAGTCCATTATTTGCATTTTCAGCTTCGCAAAACTTTAATACTTCATTGGCAATTGTTCTTGCACCATCCCGGACTGTTTTGGACATAATAATTCAGTGTATATTGGTAATCAAGATGTCACAGCTCCCGAACAAATACAAAATTGTACTGAATGACAGGGGGAGGGGTTACCGCCGGGTGCGGGCGGGGTGGGTTTTAGTTCCAAAGTCGCCGCACGCCAAGTTATTGTGGTCAAGCAATAGACTGGTCGAGGTAGATCTTTTGCAGATGTTCTATACTTATGGTGTCATTAACAATTGAGTTGTACGTACTGCTTTGTGCACTCTTTTCTAATTTAAATATTGTTTTTGTTGACTGCAATTTTTTTCCTATGAAAAATCACTATTGCTTTTGAAATGTTTTAAAATTTTCTTGGAAATTTTGTTTGAATTTGTATGACATGACATGAAAACGTAGGTGGCATCTACTTAAGTACTCAATGGGCAATGAAAAAGGGAGATGAAAACACATACATTTTAAAATTCTCAAATTTATTAAACAATAAAGTTGTATTATCAATGTTTCAGTTTGGAGGCATTGACATTTTGGTTAACAATGCCTCGGCTATTGCTCTGCTGGGAACTGCTGAGCTGGATATGAAGAGATACGACCTCATGCATAACATCAACACGAGGGGAACCTATTTAGTGTGAGGAATTACTTTCTATGCTTCAATAACCCGAGTACATGAATTAGAATTAGGCAACAAAAAACTGAACATTAATAAGTTAGTAGAGGACATACAAATTTACATCCTTTATTAAAATCCAATGGTGCAGAGTTTGTTTACTGACCAGGCCTACAGACCAGGACCTATTCGTTAAGAGAGGACTGGCTATATTTTCATATTTTAAAATAAAACTACTGTCTATCGTTATCTGCCCAAGTAAAGCATTATTTTACAAAGTGTTCATTGTCATTTGATAAATTTACTAAGAAGTGATGTCAAGGATTTTACACCACCAATAATAAAATGTCATTTGGATTAAAACATTATGCTTATTTACTATGCCATATATTATACAAAAAATTCATAAACAGAAATTTCCAATATAATGTTTTAATGTGTAAAAAATGACTGGATTTTAATGAGTATTTATTTATTTATTATATTTTTTCAGATCCAAGCTCTGCTTACCTCACCTGAAGGTCAGCAAGCACGGACACATCTTGAATCTTTCACCTCCGCTGAACATGAGCAAACATTGGTGAGTTAATGCAGAGACGTGACCAATATTCAAATTGACGATTTAAGGGTGTTTTGAAAAAGATTTATTTCATTTTCATGACTCGAACCAATGACTCCTTTAATTTAAGTTCATTCAATCAGTCCAGATACTGCAGGATTCCTGGATTCCTTATGAATTACTGCGCTTTTTGAGGGATATGGCTTCTCGGTGCATTTAGTCTTATGTTATGATAAATGTGGCATTTATTTTAATAAATTTTTTGATTTTAAAAAATAATAATTTATTTATTACTTATTATTTTTTCAGGTTTGCCAGCCATGTTGCTTATACAATGGCCAAGTACGGCATGTCCATGTGCGTCTTGGGAATGAGTGAAGAATTCAAACCCTTCAACATTTCAGTCAACGCTCTGTGGCCAAGAACAGGTATATTTTATTTACTTTAGGGGCGTTTCCTGACCAACCTTTTATGCTTTTCAATTGACATCTGCAGGATATTTTAGTAGAAATGTTGCATTATGTATTATCATTGTGTAAAATTCATCTTAAGATGGGCGCGAAAAATGGACAGAACACAATTGGAAAAATTACGTATCCTTAGTACGCAGCGTACCAATTTTTGAATGTACGATGATAAAAATGTAATTTGTTTTCTATTTGAAGAATAAAAATCAACATCATTTGAAAATTTCAAAGTAATTGACACTTTGCTTCTGTACCTGTACAGGAAGTAACCAATTACCTTTCAAATTTCCCTAGCATGACACAAATGACATATAAAAGATTATGTTTCATATTTGATTTATAGTTTTTATTTGTTTGCCTTACTATGATGTCTATTCTGTTCCTGTTAATATATTTGCATTTATAGAATAAAATATAAATAATTAACATAAAAGATAAAGCAATAATAATAATTATAATTAACACGCAGCAAATAATTTTTTAAGATTTATAATAATATTGTTTGCCTTGTTTGTTTGGTAAAAGTCTGGTATGAAATTGTATTGAAAATATTTTTTTTCTTCATATTCCAGAGTAATTTAAATTTATTTATACATTTTTCTTATTTTCTCCATTAGCTATTGATACCGCGGCCATCCGAATGCTGACAGGCACCGGAGATCACAGCAGGAAACCTGACATCATAGCTGATGCTGCTTATGTCATCCTGTCTAAGTACGTTGATTGCACATATTTTACTCTAAAATAATAATTTTCCACTTATAAGATAACTAACTTTTTTTTTAAATAGAGATGCGAACATGGAATACGTGTCACATCAATATTCTTATTATTTTCAAACTAAGCTAAATGCTTGTGCTATGAAAATAGGACTAGAGTGGAACCCGCGACCTTTGGATCACGAGGCAAGAGTCCTAACCACAAGACCATCACAACAAGCCAATTGTTCGAAGAATATATTTTTTCTGAATGAAGGTTTGAACTTTATGGTGACATTATTATTAAAATAAAACACAAATCACTTTGTTTTCACCACCATTGAAGCAAAGTGATTTGTGTTTTATTTTAGTAAAAAATGTAGGTATAATATGACTTTTTTAGTTAACTCACTGAAGGAAAGCGGATAAAGATTATCTAAATTAGATATACGGTTAAGATTGAAGCGTATTTTCTTTACAACTGTTCTGTATAATCATCAGGGATCCCAAGGAGACAACCGGAAACTTCTTCATCGATGAGGATGTTGTGACTAAGGCCGGAGTTACGGACCTCCTCCCTTATGCCATCAACCCAGGTAAATTCTCATATGTAATTATTAAATTAAATTCTGGACTTTAGCTCCACTCAAGATTGGGCGGAGTTTATTGTGGTTTTATTTTGCATGAAAATTACTCAAATTCTAGATAAAAGATAACTGAAATTCCGGGTCAAATGATTTGCAAAATTTAATTGTTTATGAATATTTATGAGCAGTTTAAAGTCCCAAATTTTAATCTCTAGATAACAGCGTAGTTAGTTAAAAGCGTTTAGTGTTCCTGTAAATTTTTCTTCAATATGTAATCATATCAACTTATTATATAATTATATTTCTTATCTCATATTTGTTTGTTTAACTATATGCTGTGTACAGTTTTTGTGATGTGTAGGCGTGACATGGCATTTCTCTATTTTATTATCGTATTCTAGTAGTGCTTTCTAACGTGTCATACTATTATATAAAGTGAATGGTACTTTGAATGCAGTAATGACTAATAGCATGCGTAAAGTTATAGCAGCAACACGGCAATGTGTAAGTGGAGCCTAGACCTGATAAAAGCAAGGCCGAAAGCAGACTGAAAGCTGTGAATGTGGAATTGCTCAGACATTTACATGGAATATCTATTCATTTTCAACCATGATGTCTTATTGAAAAGGTTGTATGAGATTGGTTTCTCGGATGGTATGCTAAAATTAATGTCGAGCTACCTCCAAAATAGGAACCAATACGTCTCCTATGGCCTATTCGCGTCAGAGTGCTTCTTTACCTTCTCGGATGTCCCACAAGGATCTAACCTGGGTCCATTGTTGTTTTCGATTTTTATTAATAATATAAAAAATGTAATCTTAAACTCGCGCTTTCTGTTATTTGCGGATGACTTAAAGCTTTTCTTAAAGGTATCAACTTTGGACGATTTTCGTCTTCTCCAAGCAGATATATCAAATATATGTGAATGGGGAAGACGAAATAAACTTTTGTTTAATGTTTCCAAGTGTTCGGTTACATCCTTCACTAGGGCCCAAAAAACTCTATTTTTTCGCTACAAAATGAACGATCAAAATCTGACAAGAACATCAAATGTTAAAGATCTAGGTGTTAGATTTGTAAGCAACCTAACATTTCACGATCACATAGAGACGATCAGTGGTAATGCTTTGAGAATGTTAGGATTTGTTCTGCGTACTGCCAGGGTTTTCGAGAATACCCGCGTACTCAGAACTCTTTACAACTCCTTGGTGCGGAGTAGACTCGAGAGTGGCTCGATGATCTGGGGGCCACATGAGGGCAAGTACTCTCTTATGGTGGAGAAAGTCCAAAAGAAGGTTCTGAGATATCTCTACATGAGAGAGTACGGGCATTATCCTTGGCTTTACCCAAACGAGTTTCTCCAGGGTATGCTTGGCTACAATAGTTTAGAGACTAGAAGGAATGTGTATTTGATTACACATTTTTATCGATTGTTGCGCGGTATGATCGATAATCCTGAAATTATGCAGAGCATTGGTTTGTATGTTCCTGATAATTACACTAGACATCGTCAGCATAGATTGTTTCACATTCCAATATACAGGACCAACCTGCCGATGGTTATGCCTGTTGGAAGAGCCACAGCTATGCTGAACAAAATTGCTTTGGGTATTGATATATTCCATGTGTCTGAGGGGGTTTTCCGAAGCGGGATTCTCCTACACCTTTGACCAGATTTTATGTTATTTTTAATTTATTAAATATTTTCATTTTTGATATATACTTCCTAATATGTATGCCTTAAACATTTTGTTTGTCATGTACATATTATCGTGAAATAAATTGAATTGAATTGAATTGAATTTAGAGTTAGGAATAGACAAATTAAAAGTGAATGTACAGCTGATGTGTGTTTAGTCAACAAAATGATATAACTCCTTTCTGGTTATAATGTCTGAAAAATATGACCCTTTCCTGTCCAGATCACCTGAAATTTGGTTTAATTTTTTAGTCATCTATGTAACAATTAATAAAGCTACTGTACTGTGAAAATACAGAAGTATGATTGAAGACATTAATTTTATTTCCAATGTATATGAAGATATTGTTACGGGGTTGTGATTGTGGGAAGCAAATGAAACATTTAAAACTATTTAAACTTTAATTTATTATGCAAAGTCACTGGACATGAAATGAAATGTATGAAATGAAACATTTAAAACTATTTAAACTTTAATTTATTATGCAAAGTCACTGGACATGAATTGAATTGCAGCATTTTTCTTTAGTTCACAATATTTCGCACTTAATCACTCTGTGATTAGGTCTGTGGAGCACATTATTCTCGCACGCTAGATTCTTCACCCATCCGGGGTCGCACTTATTCCCAAACACCTGTTTGGTACTCTTTTAATTTAGTGCCACTGGTCGCACACTGACCGCCGCTGATTATCTATGGAATCACCAAACTGTCAGAAATAACTATCCCGCCGCGTGCGTGTTGCACTTGCTCGCTTTTATCCAAAAAAATGTTGGCATGTCAAATGTTCGAGACTGTTCGACTAGTTTCTTCACATTTCCAGTAATTTCTCCATTTTCTAGTGATTACGAGAACACCCGGGATGATTCCAGATTCGTGTGGACCATTCGAGAGACTTTGACAATGCACAATTACTATTGTACTCCCGTGACAATATTATGAGAAACTTATAAATATGACTCATATTATAAATTAATGAAAAAGTTCATATTAGTTCATTTTAATATAGAAGTAGTCAAGGAAAGTGCAAGTTTTAAGCTTAATTGTGCATAAAAAAGATCACAAGGTCGTTTTGGTGTATGCAGGCACATGCACCAAACCGCATGTGTGATCTTTTTGAACCCGAATGAATGAATTAACAATGGATGGTAAAAATATGTACAATAAGACTTGCTGGTAGCAGAAATAGCTAGATGACCTCTGTGAATGACTTGGCTGAGCTGATTAATCAGAAGAATTATCACTTCTGTTAAAAGGTTTAACAATTGACAAGTTGAAGTGAGAAGTTGCATGGAAACGAATGAAGATGCAGATGATAGAAATGTGTGGCATAGTAATATATTGGTTAGATGTAATTTGTTTCCAATATGAAATGTCCTTGCCAAATTATTGTATGTATAAAAGTATAAACATATATTTATTTCCCTGCCTGGACATTATTTATTTAAAATAATAAATAGAACAAATTTTAATCTCTGCTTTATGAACCGCAACCATATTGCATGCTAATAATAATTTGCAGAAAGAACCAGAATTGTAAATTAATTCATGATAAACAACAAAGGTCTAATTAGCACAGCTGATTGATTTCATTGTCTTCAATGTCAATGAATGATAACTCTGAGAATTGTTTACGCCGACAAGTGACTGGTAGTAATTCTGTTTACGATGATAGCGGTAGAAACTGAAGAAGAATACTATTAAACAAACGAATTGAGTAAACAATTGTGATAACGAGTAACTTATTAACGTGTTCCAATTTTTACGTACTCACATTTTATTTGTAAAGTTATGATTTTTCAGAACGTAGTTCCCTGATAATCAAAATAATTTTTGATGAATCACTCAGCTTTAAAGATAGACAAAACAATATTAGTCTATCGAAGAAATATGGTCATCATTGGGACTCAGTCCCGGAACTTTCTATTGTCAGTAAAGTGTTTTCGCCGGACAAAATATCACATGCACAGCTTCATCGGTTAAACCCTCAAATGCTTAAAATAATAATGTACATATTTATAATAAAAGTCCAAAAATGTCAATCTCGTATGTATTATGTAAAGAGAGATATAAAGAAGTATCAGATCTTGCATGTCGATCTTGCGTATCAGATTAGGGAAAGATAGGGAAGGAGGAGATCTCTATGTCTGAAGAATCTGGGGCAATGGTTTGACCAGTCTACCGCTCTGATCCAAGGCTCTACCGGCTATAGAGGCCATAGAATGTTCAGGGTTCTAGTCCAAGTGATCGCTAGATTATTTTTGTGTATCTTTCTAAGTGATTTATCAATATGTATTTATTTTAAAATATTATCATACAGCTCAATTCTGTAATTTTTACAAACTAATTTCTTTTTAAGTGCACAGTCATTAAGGCTTTATACCATTACATAAATCGTAATTTAGCCGGCCAACACACAATCGTCAACAATTGTAATTGGTATTCACAATCATCGAGATTTTTTTATCTCCTAACAATAAAGTACGTAACAATGTCACAATTTAATATGATTTTTGCGTATTTTTTATGTTTTGATATTCTATAGGTACTGACAATGTTCACTATCCTCCGAGTTGAGTTGCTTCGCTCATGCATAAGAGCAACGGTTGATGCTTCTAACACTTCTTGTTCCTTTCCTGTGACACCACCCATTCTCAGCGGGGAATTGCATAAATAATCAAAATTCCAGCCAACGCCGACAATTTGTTGATGGACGGGTTCATAGACGAAGACGTGGGCAGCGGAGACCGGCTCAACATTTTAAAGAAAGAATACGTCACTCGCCAGGCTGTCAGGAGCTTCCATACGTCTGCTACCGATCGTGACGCCGCAGATAAGGTTGGTTCAGACGAACTCTGTTGTCCCATCCGACATCTTTTCTTTTTCAGATTAGAGGCGACTGTCAGAAAGAGAGCTGTTTGTACATTTTAGACGCATTTCTTTCAATAATTTATGCGATAATTACGAATCGTTTATTTGTCTTATTATATTAAAATTTACTTGAGTATTTTATTAATCAAGGATTCTACATTCTAATGCAGATTTTTTCTCGCAATAACCCAAGAAAATTCTGTATTAGAACCTAACAAAAATGTGTGGATATGGTGCTTTTTGTATTGAAAATGGATTTAGTACCTCCTATGTAAACAACATTTTTATTAGGATTACCGTAATACATAAGATCTCAACTAACTTAATTAATAATCATTCACTAGTACTAAGCAACTTACTGAGTTTTTACTACATTGTGTATATGTATATATATATCATTTTATCTCATTATATACATCTCTTTATAAGAGAACTAAACATTTCTTTATTTAAAACTCATCTACATGATGTAGTATTAAAAGAAATTCTGAAATACTAATACAAATTCAATTTTTGAGTATTCAGGTATGAAAAATGAGTAGGTAAAAGTCAGACAATAACAAATAAGAGAAGAAAAAATTGTGTTTCTATATTTATGTGCAATTATACCCCGATTATATTAATATGTTGTTAAATCTGCCAGGAATAATCTACTGTAATTAATAACTAAATTTGTATTTTTACATGGATTTTTTTATTATTTTACGTACACATTTAAACCAACAAGGTATGTTGTAAATGAAATGCTTCATCCTTCAAAAGTTCATTTAAATTAATAAAGTGTTTAAATATTTTAGTAGACATGTTTAGCTTCTTTAATTTTCTGTTTTGCTTCCTTCATTGCAGTTTCAAATTCATCTTCGCTTCTTCCAGATCTTAGTTACTCATGGTCCTATTCTGGGTTAAGAAGATCTTCATCATTTAGATCATTATCATGTGATTAGAGCAATTAAAACACTTAATGTTAAACTAATCCAAGTTGTCTGATTTCTTCTATAGTTCTTTAATACGTACAGTTTTGGGCAACGCAATACCTGCAAGACACTGGAACAACTAACGCTTCCTGCAAAAAACTAAAATTGCGATATCGGCGGTATTCCTGTATATACATTTGAGCGCAAAAATCTGATAAAAAACATTAACGATTCAACTTCTGCAAAAATTGTCTATCTGAAATTAATATTATAAAGCAATGCTTAAAATGTACAAATGGCTTCTTTCTTTCACCGGATCCTGTGCCGTACAACCCGCCATATAGTCTAGATCTCATCCGTAGTCTGTAGCTGTCATATGTTCATATTGTATTTTGCAGAGAATGCTCACATTCTGATGCCTGACTTTTTCCTGGATGTGGATCCCGCGACTATTGCTAAGACGCACGCCCCACCCAGCACAGAAAGTAAACCAAAGGTGTGACAATACGATAGACGTAACATTTGGGTATCTGTTTTGTCGTCTGAAATCTAAATTAATTGTATTTAGTTGCACTAAAAATTTACAATTATTGTCTGTGTTAAATTAGTTTGTGTAGAGATCTAAATCGTATGAGGGTATAAAAGCAAAGGCAGCAATGTCCAAAAATTAAAAATAAATTGAATGCAGTCACCGAGGATAACTAATTTAGTAATTTAGCTTCTAAAATCATATTTCCAAATCCCTATTAAAAGCAAAGGCAACAATATCCCCTTCAACCAATCAACCTCTAAGGGCGTCACGTGACGAAATGGCCACTTCATACTACAGTGAGAATCGATGTCGATTTTAGACTGAATAATCATAGCAAAGACAGCAATGTCCAATTGTGTAAAGCAAAAGTATCAACGTTCACTATTTGGTAGCGATCACAAACGCCAAATCCATATTTAAAAGTCAAATATTTATTTATACTCCTTTATAAAAGACAAACTGAGGTGGCATTATTGGTGGATTTAAAAAATTTATTTCCAATAAGATGAAGGTTTCATAGATTTCTTATTTGTCTCTGAAACACCTCAGTGAGATCTGGCTGCCTTTTTTTTAAATAGAAATGCAAACACGGAATACGTGTCACATCAATATTCTTACTATTTTCAAACTAAGCTTAATGCTTGTGCTATGAAAATAGGACTTTGTGGTCAAGAAATAACTTGCTGGTCTAGAGTGAGGTTCGAACCCGCGACCTTTGGATCACGAGGCGAGAGTCCTAACCGCAAGACCAACAAGCTACTCTTTGCTTTTCTACTCCTCAAATGTAAATGATTTTTTATAATGTGGTAGAAATCACAGTATGAAAATATATCTAGACTTCTTTTTTATGTTAAAAGAAAACTTTTGATTCAAGAGTACATTTGTAACATTTCTGTGTTAAAATTAACGGTAAGAATACAAGGACCGACAATCAACTGTCCAACATGATTTCCATTGTGGGCAGCTCAAATATCTCTCTCAGTGAGGCTGTTTAGAGCATGCCCCATTTCCATTTCCATTCGGACCCCCAATAATAATCTTTTATGTCATTTTGATTTAGGGGAATCGGAAAAAGTCAAAGAGGACTGAATCAGGCAAATAAATATTATTTAAAGGGTTTTTATTTTATTAATATTTCATAATCATCATATTTATTGTTTGCAATTTGTACCTTTTTTAAAATTACATATTAGTTCAGTAGAAAATATTTTTTAATTATTTTTTTATAAACTTGAAGAGTGTCCGAGGAGCCAAGATGTTAATGGTGCCAAAATGAATCTATATGATGAATCTGATATTTAGAATGTCTGTACATCTGTGTATATATTTATATTAATTTAATGCCTGGCAAGACGAAGAATGCAGTAAAAACTTTTCATGGCAGAAAACTTAGGCCCATCAGATCTGTGAAGTGTGATTTACAGTCAGAAATATAAGTATGGGATCGCATACAGGTTCCGATAGTGAAAATAATGAAAACAAATTTTATAACCGTCATCCGAATGTTAGTCCCACTTTGAAAAATATTGCAACATATATAAGGGAGTGTGCTCCATGCCATGGGAGGATGTGGGGACGTATTAAAAGTGATTAGTTCTAGATGGGTTTTTTTGGGACAGTTTCAAAACACCAATACATCATGAATATACGACAAGACAAATAACGAATAAAAAACTAGAAATAAAAAAACAAATAATTGTTAGACGTAATTGTAAATAATTGGAGACAGAACCAAACAGTGCGTAATTCCAAAATTATTCAACAAGCTACCGGATAAAATAAAAAATGTAACGGGACAAAAATATATAAAAAAGACATTAAAGAAATACTACAGTGAATTGTGAAGTGGATAGAAAAAGCAAAATTAGTTTAATATAGTAGCTTATTATATAATATATCATAAATTAAATACAATTAAGTAAAGAAATGTACATACACTTATTAAAATTAAATCCTTGTGTTTAAACTGTAATTACAGTTTTGCAAGAGGTAATTTAAAAAATAAAATAAAATAAAAACTTTTTTATGCGTGCATATCATATCTATTGAAACCAATCTTGAGTAGTGTCTTTTATATGTAGTTATAAATCACCAGATCGGGTTTACAATTGAAATAAAATTAGGAAAATTATAATATATAAGTATACATATTTTTTTGTAGCCTGCAGATGAAGGTAAAGTCGCCGGACTGTTCGCTTCCATTGCGAAGAGCCTCAACCCTGAATTGGTGAAGAAGACACAGGCAGTGTACCAGTTCAATGTCAAAGGTACGCTCTATTTTCATATGAAAACACGTTGTTTTCAAGATAAGCATTGTTTTGCACAATCTGATTTAAGTCAGTATTATTTATCTCAGATAACTGCTGCAGGTCGGTTTCTTAAAGAGATTAACATATAAAAAGTGTCTTCTTTTTTAAGTATAATTTGTAAATTAAACACCGTAATATTTAATAAGCTTTTATAGAGAGCACCATTGACTCTCATTGCATCGCACTCAATAAGAATTATAACACTGTTTAATGTATAAAGTATCCTTAACAAAGATCATTATGAAACTCTACAAAGTTGACGCCGATTCTATCAATAGTATAAAAGAGTCTTGTTTATAAGCGATTGTTGTCGTAAAAATTGAGCACAATATGAGGCAGATTCTAATAACCATTGAACACGAAACCCGTGCCTACTGCTTATATCAGATCAATCTAATACGTGAAATGTTGCAGGCGAAGAAGAGGGCGTGTGGCACCTGGACCTGAAGAACGGCGATGGATCTTGCGGAAAGGGAGAGCCCTCCTCACCACCTGACGCCACCCTCACCATGGACAGCAAGAACTTCTTCGCAATGTTCACCGGTAATCCATTTTTATTGGTCACATGAATCTTTATGAACTGTAGTATTATTGACCTCCTTGTGGAGTGGAATATCTTCATATCTGTTTTATAGCGGAACCTGTGTACGGATGAGACAGTCATAATTGTCCATCATATTTTGCTTAAAGAGGAAAGTGACCAACTGATATGTAACAACCTTTGCTTTCGTATTTCTGATACAAAATCAAATTTCCATAGAAGCTCTCGGTATCGCGAAATTTACATGTGTTATTTTTGGGTTTTCAACCCAACATCACGCCCGAGCAATTGCAACTGCTTTTCTTGATTACGTTAAATTGATTAATAACTGTGTTTTCATTGCAGGGAAAATGAAGCCAGCAAACGCTTTTATGATGGGAAAACTGAAGATCGGTGGAGATTTGCAGAAGGCGATGAAATTAGACAAACTCATGCAAAGCCTCAAGTCCAAACTGTGATTTCATTTAGTTAACATGTCGCATCTTTTAGTTATTTCCAATAAAAAAATTGCAATGTTCAACTTGAAGACTGTTTTATTGTTAGAGTTTACGTGTAGACATACAGAACACGTTCTTAATAAACCTTTTATTTTTGGTTTGTGAAATATTTGCTTTTGACTGATTTTTTTCCTTGGCAATGTTTGCTTTCCTAGTTCAATTTTTCGAACTGGTTAACTTCATTCTAAGCAAAAACTCAATTATCATACCTCATCGTCCAAGTAACACTGTGAATCATCTAAACAAGTGTGTCCACTTATGAATTAGTATTATATGTGTATTGTTGAAGAGATTTAGTTTTTGGATTCATTTTGAGAAACAATATTTTGTAAAAAAAGTTATTTATAAATAAATATATTTAAAACAATTGTGTTACTTTTTGTAGACAAGAATAATGATGAAGTGTTGCATTGTTTATTTTTTTATACAAAGTTAAAATGCTAAATTTTTGTTAACGTACTATATAGTATTTTAATTAAGTTATACTGAAAATAATAGCCAATTTTTAACTTCAAATTGAATGAAACAACCTTGGAGCAGATCAAATTTTTTAATTAAAGTGATTCACAAATTTTTACCAGTGAATTACATTATGATTATATTATTTGTGGCTGCAGAGGAAAATTAAGGTGGATTAAAATCCGAAAATTCAAAGTTTTTAATCTTTTTGCCTTAAAATAATTAACGAGATGCTTAAAATGGTTAAAGTTGCTGTGAAACAAATGGGTTCTCTTCAGTCAATCAGTTCTGGTTGTTTTCTTCCACTGAAAGCTTTCAACAGCAGTAAGAGGTCCTCAACACTCTTTGTCTAAATACTCATGTCTCCATTTCTAAGCCCGGCGAAGAACATTGAAAATGAGGTAATGTTAAAATCAGCCATACTTTTTTTAAATAACCTAGTATATATCTGTATTGAATGCTTTGTAATAATATACAGATACATATACAAAATATATATATTGGCCTGCTAATTATTGTTTAATTAAGTCATATACTGAATTTAAATTTAGTATATAAAATCGTGTAGTGGTATTTTGAAGTTGAATTACTGAATTGAAATTTAGATTTGCCTTTCCTAATTCTTTACCCCACCTCAAATTTTATTATTTAAATCATTTTACAATACTCATAAGTTGGCAGCTCTTGCATGAGTTTTCAAGATACCAGTTGTTAAAATTAAATAAATTGTGGCTTCAGATTTAAAATAAAACCAAATCGCAAACCGAAAATATCAAACATGAATGTTATCGGTTTTACTCTATAGTCTGCAACAGTAGTTGCCAAAGTGATAGTCTGCGTGAAAATATTCTGGTTCTATTATCGTATTAAAAAAATCCTGTTGTCTGCGGGATTTAAAATTACTCAAGTTTGGAGACCACTGATGTACAAGACAGCACGTCTAACAAACAAATTAGTGCGCATACATTTATAGCTGAATGAGACAATAAGTATGTATTTTCATTCTAACAATAAAATAATTAGTAACAGACCACTGTGTTCAATTGTTAACTGAAAAAATATTTTTGATACTAATTTTCATAAAAATTACTCATAAAATCTGTTTTTTATGTGTATATATGTCAAGCAAAGACTAAAAAAATTATATAACTATATTCTGCCATTATTATTATACATGTTATTATGTAAAATGGCATGTATTTTATTTGTTTAGATTTAATGTTTTGTCTTATTTTTTAGAGTCTATATTAAAGTTTAAATTTGGTTCTCAAAATAAAATTTTAATGACACACTTGTATTTTATTTTCTAAATAAACAAAATAATTGAATCATGAATGAAGTTGTCGAGAAGTTGAATATTCATTAGTGCGGCTTCTACACGGACATAAAATGTAACACTAATTTTGTATCTCGTCCATTGTGATAAGTTATAAGCGGTAAGTTCATTAATATAGATTGTATCTATTTACATAAGTTGTTTCGAACACGAATTGTGACATTCATCTTTTACTCTGAACAGCGGCAACACCGTGTCAAGCCGCCCTCCAGTCAGCCAACCGCGACTGATAATAGATTTGGTGGCCCTGATATGGGTCTTTTATTAATGATCTCCCAACCGTTCGCCATGTCTAGAGTTAGCAACCCTGAAATGAGTCTTTTGTTATTGAATCTCCCAACCGCTCTCTGCGACTAGGATTGGTGGCCCAGAAAAGGGCGTTTCTCTTTTTTAATATTTCTATCACATTCAAGGAAGCGATGTGCGCCGCCGAAAATGGCCCACGCCCTGATTGTATAACATTGGCATACAATAAATTCCCTGGACTCAGAGTGAATTTGAGATTTTGTAGAAAAAAGTCTTTAAATTTATAGGCAACATGATTTTGGAGACAAAATTACATCAAAACTTAAATAACGTTGTGTATTTTGGGATTAGGTTTATAAAAAAATACTTTTTTCTTGCATCGCATGCTCAAAATTACAAGTTTATTCCTTAAAATTATGAATTTTCGTCAGTGTGCTGGGTTTAAATATTTATATATGTCACTTAAATATTTCGTTCAAAATGCACCGTCATAGATTTATTATTATGCGATCGTGTCTATTGACATTGAAGAATATGCAAACTGTTTCCCATAATCACCATATTTCTAAACATGATTTTTCTATAACTTTTCGTGTAAGATGGCAAATGATTTTTTGTTGAGAATATTCTTAGGTTTTCACGGCCACTCACAATGTTCAGGTTTGTGTTTTCTGGGGTATTATGCTGTCTTATTACGACCTTTCCGGGCGACGTTTCGGATCCCATTGCAGGATTCATCATCAGGGCTGATGTGTTGTGTGAAGGTCGTAATAACACAGCATTATACCCCAGAAAACACAGACCTGAAGATTTTTTTGTTGATATTGTTATTTGTTCTTCTTTTGTTAACGTAAGTGCTTTTGTAGGTAAAATATGTATTTAACCGTATAGCGTCCCGAGCGGACTTGGGCTTGAGTCTAATCATACAAGAATTGTATATGGAGCTGTAAAAAATATTAGCTTTCTTAGAAGAAAACATTTAGCGAAATATTGTCAGTGAACAATTAAAATAAGTAAAGCTAATAGCAAAGAAATGAGAACCAAGAAAAAAAATTGACAGTAATTTTCTATGGAATTTCATCTTTTTTCATAAATTTCTTGATTTTTCTAACATATATTCACCTATTTAGGTGACTAAGTACTTTATAAATTATTAAAATCAAAAATCATTGTACAATATGAGATCCAATACCACATCAGCCCTGGTGATGGACCCTGCAATGGGATCCGAAACGTCGGCCAGAAAGGTCATAATAACACGGCATAATTCCTTAGAAGACACAAGCCAGAAGATTCTGAGTGGCCGTGAAAACCTAAGAACATTCTTAATGGAACCAAATTTCCCCCAACAAACTTATTTTTAACGTAACTCTCCATCCGTGCAACGCCGAGTATGAACAGTTAGTATTTAATAAAATTCATTTCGATCCACTTAAATAATAACAATCTGACAGTTTCAGTCTCAGATTGTTTGGGCATGTTGAGCGAATGAATTAGGAAAGAAGAATGGTAAGAAAGATAAAGGACGCAAGTGTTGACGGGCCCGGAAAGAGAGGGTGACCGCAAAAGATCGGTGGCCCTCGTAGCCCAGTGAGTATGACACTGGCTTCTCACACCGAGGGTTCCGGGTTCGATTCCCGGTGAGGTCAAAATTAATCTATGTGATTTACTCAAGCCTGGGTGTTTTGTGATGTGCTTCGATTCTGTAATTGGGCCTCTTGCCCTCTTGAAGAGTAAAAATTGAATTGAAAATTGAAGATGTGGTGTAATCAGATTAACCAGATACTGGAAGACGATCTTGTCAGAAGCCTGAACAATCGACGAGCTTGCATGCGAAGATGTATGAATGTGGATGAGGCGAAAGTTGTATGTTTGTGCTATCCAGTAAATAATAATGTTTTATGCACTAACAAAAATATGTGATGATTAGATTTAAACAGGCAATTTAGTGACGTTGAATGTAGAATAATATTTTAAATCACGCGGTTAAACTAAACAAAATTCCATAAAAAGCCACAATGACCGGGCCAAATCCAAAACAAATAAATAATTATTATAACTATTTTTTATTATGGTACATACTTCAATATTATTGTTTGTCTATGATACAGTGACAAATAATCTCACAGGGCAACTATGATCACAATAAATCATGAAATCATCTATGATAAAATTATTCATCTATGGAGGATAGTGATGGAGTTTCATTGCATTTAATTCAGTTAACTGAACTATCATTCATCGTGTCGTTCAGTCAGGTGTGAACTATTCACTCTCAATCGTTCTTTCGAACTGTTATTTTCATCGTTCATTTACAGTTGCCGGCAAACTTCTTGAAATTTTTTGGCGTAGTGGGGGAATGCGCAGAAGACAAAATTTGGGTCTCGTTGGTGGAATGGTACATGCGAAAACTTCCCCCCAGTATGCCGTAAAATTTCAAGATGTTTGCCGGCTACTGTACTTATAATTTTTTCTGATCATGGGGGGGGGGGGGGTTGATTTGGTGGTAAGTCATTTGTTCTTGTCCTATCCTAGGGATGGGTAAATGAAAAAAAATATCGATATATATCGAATCAATATTTTTAAAAAATATCGAAAATAGTCGATATATATCGAGAAAAATATAACAATAATTTTCGAAAATGTAACAAAAGTAAGGGAAAAAAGTTTTGGCGACCAAAAAAAGGTCACCGGAAAAAATGTATCGACATTCTTTCCCAAAATAAACTTTTACGACTAAAAAAAAGGTCGCTGGAAAAGATACTAATTTGATACTCGAAAAAAATATAGATATATCGATATTTTTTACCCGTCCCTATTCTATCCCTCTCCCATCATTTTGTTGACAGGAGAGGGATAGAATCATTGATCATCATTTTAGCTCGTTTATTTATCAACTAAAAAATCACTGAGGGGTGAAACTGAACATTTCGAATCGTTCTATATTTTTACAGCACGAAGAATAAATCAACGAAACTGATTTGCATTTAATAATTAACCAAATATAACTGTTGAAATTCCAAATTTATTTACTACCAGTGAACCAGTGAACTAATGAATGGTTGTTGATAAACGTGAACTGAACAGTTCGTTCATGAATTACCATCTCTAAAGGTAGATATCTCGTAGAATAATAATAACAATAGTTTTGTTGTTGTTATAAATAAGTTCTACATTTTTAGCTTTTGACTTTGACGGTGTTGTGGCAAGTGCGGTCTTCAAGTATTCCGTACCTGCAAATTCTTTTAGTAAACAGTGTTGATTGGATATTATACACAAATCATAAGCATACAAATAGTAAGAGCAAAATTATCCGGCTTGTTTACGGGCGCGTCCGATACCAACAAAATATTTTTAACTTACCTACATAAGCTTAGAAATCGGATTCCCGCTTAAAATATGAATAAAAATTGGTAAGTATTTTATTTAGTAATAAACACATGGGTTATATATAATTTAGATACATGAAGTATATCCTGAGTAATACCAATTTATTTACTGTAGACTTAAAAATACGGTTTTCTTACATTTTTTCGCAACATAAATGTTTTCTTTTAGAATTATGACTCTGATTTTTATTAAATAATCTTATTCTTTAAGCTTGCCTATTTCAAAAGTTAAAATAAAATTGTTTGGTTGGAAGTTCTAGCCCTGCCCTGGGAGACTACCAAGTTATGCCTAATTTTTATAGCACAAGAGCTTAGTTTAGTTTGGAAAATAGGGAGAATATCTATATGGCATGTATTTTGTTTTCACATATGTATAACACCACCCCTGCATAAAATGTTTTCTAGGATCGTCCTGCGAAACTCCTTATGATACATGAGAAAGGAATCTAATGAACATTTGATGATGATTTGGTGGTAAGGGGTTCGAGTCTCATTCCGGGATACCACCAAATTAGTTTTCCAAATTAAATATGACATTTGTTTAATTTTTAGTTCACTCATAATGGTATTCAAAAATATCTTTAATTTACAGTAAAACATGATAAGCAGCAGATTTTGCAATTTGACGGAGTCAAACAAATATATAGTCAAAGTTATTATTTGTTGTTTCAAAATGAAAAATTCTCAATTTGTACTCAAATGTATATCGCTCATGATAAAACAATACCTCCTAAGCCACTTAATATAGATTTTACAAAAAACTGTTTACCTAATACCTAGATTATTTACAATAAATGGAATACAAGGAATTGCTTTAATGGAATAAGAGACACTAATAATTGTTTTTAAGATACAAGCTTTTGCCAGATTACATTTCCACACATTTTAAATTTGTCTTTAATGTCTTAAATGATTTTGACAAAAGTGTGCTGTGCTAGGTATTGTTTTATCATGGGCGATATGATATTTAGTCATTATTTCAACTGTGATTGGGTGACGATTTTAATAATTGTTTTTTTAATATAATGAGAGGTAATTTAATGATTGGTTACTGAGAAGCAGATTGGAGGTTTAGCTTCTACCAGTGATAGGTTTCCGAATCATGAATAATCCATCAATAACCATTGTTATAATCACACAAATCACATTTAAAATAATGATTTAATGAATCACTAATTATTAGTTCTGTCACATATTTTTATTTGCAGGTTTTACAGTCACGCTGTGTACAGAAATTATCTTGGTAAAGAAACGGTAAGTTTTATTTTAGTAACAATTCTAAAGTCACAAAAAAAATATGGCATGCATTGTATCCTGAAAAATCAGTATTTGCACCGCTAGTTTAATTTTTCCCAGACTAATAATTAATTATTAAGACATTCAAATACTAGGACATATATAAAAATAGCAGAATTGATCAGCCATGTTATATTTCTACGTTTATGACTTTTGTCAGGTAGGAAAACACCTTATCTTTGGTGTTGTCCAACCTTTATTATTATTTGGTGACATGTATTAAGCGTAAATATTACCTAACCAAAATTCATTTAACAGTCATTCCCGTTGACGTATCGCCTGATATATCAACGGGGTATTATTATCTGGGCGCATATTCATTTATTTATTTTTCCCATTGCTATTATAGCAATGCACGTATTCTCTCTACAGCTGGGCTACTGCGAATAGCAAAAAAATGCCAAGCATGTGGTGCATTGCTCTACCAGAAGTTTCGAACTGAGTGACCAAGATTGTCCTAGCATCTTCATTACCATCACTGTTGGCTCTACAACCCCTGGTGGGTCTTGGCCTCCTCAAGATTCTTTCTCCACTCATCTCGGTCTTGCGCCAGCTCTGGATCTCCAAGGCAGATATGTCTTTGAAAACACTGTCACTCCATCTAAGTTTGGCCTTCCTAAGCTCCTTCGCCCGATTTGTCTTGAATTCAGCAGGGACCTCGGTTGCTTGTTGCTCAGTCATTCTCTCCACATGACCCAGCCACTGAAATCTTCTCAATTTTATAAATTTTGTAACATTTAGCTCCTTAACCAATGTATAGAGCTCATTGTTGTAGCACCTGCATCTAAATCCACCATCTAGAACCGGTCCAAAGATGTGCCTCAAAATTTTCTTTTCAAAAACATCCAAACATAACTCTTCCATTGACATCTAATATTGAAATCTTAATCAGCGCATTCTCAATGACAAAACAAACCATCTCGCGGCGCAGACATTTTCGTTACAATTATGTAATGCATGGTATTTGGATGGTCATTAAAATAACTATTCGACCCTAATGGCTTAAATTCTTTTAAGTAATAATGATACTTGAATCAAGAATAATAGATTTTTAATAAGATCATATTATTGCTTATAAAAATAGCAAGTTAATACATGATAAGAAAACACCTCATTTTTTGTAAAAAAATTACGGCTATTTTTTAAGCCTACGTCAGTGGTCTCGCAGAAGGATCTGGGTGTTACTATTACCAAGGACTTTAAATGGTGTGAGCACATAGCGAGTGTGGTTAAGAAGGCTAACTCTATTTTATATTTGGTGAGAAAATCATCTGACGGTACCACTATTCACAACTATTTATAAGACAAATGTGAGGCCTCTCCTCGAATATGCCTCTCAGATCTAGAATCCATATTTTGCTAAAGATATAGTTTTACTGAAAAATATTCAGAGACGAGCCACAAAATTGCCCTTGGGTCTTAAAAACCTGGAATATGTGGAAAGGCTGAGAGTCTTGAAACTTCAGGAGCGAAGAGGTGACCTCATCGAGACATTCAAGATTCTATCGGGCTACTACAATATTCCTGATATGACAGATAGGTTTGCTTTAAACACTAATGTGGGCCTTTGAGGACATCACCTGAAGTTGAACAAGTCTCGGCTCGTGTAACCCAAGAAAGCATGCATTAAGCAATAGAGTGGTCAATATGTGGAACATATTGCCTGAGGGCGTTGTGTCTGCAGCCAGTGTCAACCAATTTAAGAATAGGCTGGATAATCTAATGAGAGACAGTGATATGGGCCTATCAGCTTAAGCTGCCTGCCCATTATCAATAATAATAATAATAATTTTATTATTATTGATAATTATTATTATTATGATTGCACTATTTTTTTGCAAGTCTGCGTCAGTGGAATGTAAGGAAACGTATATTCTTGAAAAATAAAAAGCTTATTGTCAAATGCAATTCATTGTTTATATTGTTTGATATCTAAACTAAATGTTAGATTGCGTAATACAATAATAATTCCTCTTGAAATTGCTGCGCTCTACGGTTCCTCAGGGGACCACACGAGGGTGTAAAGGTTAATTTGATTAATTTATATGGTTTCACTGTATGAACATTGCATCATCGTTAGACTGATGCGTATTTGATGCTTAAAATATCTGTTTATATAATCTAGTTTGATGATTTAGCGATACACAAAATAATTAATTTGAAATAAAAGTGATTCTTTTGTGCTGCAGATTATTAATGGTCGGATGTCTTTAGGATTTCTCGAAAGGTCGATAGTTAATATGTTTCCATTTTGCCGGTGTCTGTAATATTGAGATTATTTAATTACATTTTAATGGCTATGAACAAAAGAAAATAGGCGTATATTCAACTAAGATTTAAAACAAGCTGTCATCATCCAGAGACTTTATCTTTATTATTCTAGGCTCCCAACTACTTATAAATAATAATTTTGATCTACTCTATGCCTTGACCTCCCACTGTATTACTTGACTAACGTAAATTGGCGTGCGGCGACTTTGAAAAACCTTAAAAAGCTTAAAACTCGCTCCGCCCGCACCCGGAGGTAATCCCTCGCCCTGTCTCAATCTCGTATTTGCACGTGAGCTGTGACATCTTGATTTCCAATATACACTGAATTATGTCCAAAACAGTCCGGGGTGGTGCAAGAACAATTGCCCATCAAGTATTAAAGTTTTGCGAAGCTGAAAAAGCAAATAATGGACTAATATTACCGTTTGACAGGACTCTACTAGACTAGACAGAGCGGCCGCCATTACTGGTTTCCCAACCAAATTTCTATTAAAGGCTCCGACACCGGTCACCGAACACTCTGTATATTATGTATTGTGTAATAAATTTACACCCTGGTAACTTCTGTTTCGCGACAGTGACGCCCTCCCTCGCATGCCAATTTATAATGGTGGCACTCTAAGTTATCCTTATCACCAAGCCTGATGTGGTCTAGTTGTAAAAGAGTCTACTAGATTGGAAGAATAATTTTTGTACTGCCTGATGGAAAGGACTAACTTCTGAAACTGGATACATACAATTTTATTGTAATTAAATAGTACCACAAAGTTATTGCTTCAAACATTAAAAATGTGTAGGTGTATATTTATTCAAAAGATTTGTTAACTATTTCAAAAAATTAACAAACTTGATCAATGTGGTTTGTAAAAAGTTTGTCAGTTTTTTTTTTATTCAGTGAATATGTCTGACCCCAAAGTTAACATTATTGATATTAACGATACATATAATTTGTGTTGCTTCACAGCCACAAGGCGACGAACAAGATGTTATATACTCAGCCCTGCAGAGTGTCCTCAAGAAGCAGGTGAATGATGGCAGTGATCAGAATGATCCAAAAGGTAATAAAATTAGTAAATACAAAGAACAGAACTTGTAAAATTGTCAGTTTTGTACTTCATGCTACTAAACACTACTAAAATCCTATGCTTCTTCTTATGCTATTTAAAAATCAAATAAACAATATTGTATGATATGGTTGTATCCTACTTGGATCATAGTAACCTTTCATTTAAATATAATAATCTTTCATAAAAATTTATAGTTTTATAATCCAAGTTGAAACATCCCGCCCTCGGTGTAGCTATATATAGTTTATTGTTTCATTTTGTTTGTTTTTCCCCTTACCTGTAATTACTAGTCTGTGAAATATAAGTTATTTGTTATCGTATTTTCTAACGTGACATTAATTAGTACACTAATTAAAAATGCCAGCAGGCTCTCCAATAATTATATATATATAAAACTGGTACCATAATAATATAAGCAGATTACACTTTATTAACTAACTAACTCAACGTCATGCCATTACTTAGCAGGCAAAGTCGAAGAGGATTGAACTCCGCACCCTTCTATCCTGGCATACTACTCTTGTCTCATCCAATTTCATACATCGCATGCATGTTCTTCGCTTGTTTTAATTATTGACAGGGCCATCCTCAAATCTTATCTTAAGGTTTATCCGATCATGCCAGGTCTTTTGCAGATGCTCTTTGTTGCGTTCAACACTCACCTTATATATATTTTTTCATTGCCTCCTCGCTCATGTGTTTAGCAATGCTTGCTTTGTTTTACCGACTGTACCACAAACAGTCCCTCTCATTATCAGGTGTACATTTTTGCTGTATTGATTTATATGGCAGTTACTCTGAGGCATGACATGATTATTTTAATTGATGCTAAATTAAACTTTGTAATCACAAACATTGAGTTATTTTGTCACTACTATACAATAATTTACAGTGGCCAGTATGGCATAAATGAACACCTGATAACAAGGGGGACTGCTCCTCTCAAAATATATAGTATACTAAAACTATGTATACTAAAACTCTATAGTATACTAAAACTCCGTTAATTCGAGCCCCGATAATTTGAAATTCACCATGACGTGAAATTTTTAAAAGCCACAAGTCCCAAAATGTTAATTTCATAGTAGTAACCCAGAAAATTCGAAAACCCCGGTAATTCGTAATGGTTTTTAGCCCCCTAAGCCATAAATCGATACATTTTAGTTCACGTAATTTGATTTTTTTTTTTTAAATTTGACGAAGTTTAGAAAATATTACGATTTTTTTCTCAAGTGAGAACAATAAATATATCAATATCGGATACTTTAGTAGTAGATATTTATGTCACGATCTTTGCATTAGCATAATAAATATTGCGTTTTCGAAATTATTTCTTGCAATATGCAAAATTATAGATGTTTTTTATAAAATTACAATTTTTGGCAAATTTTGCAATGGCATCGCGATTTCTTTTTTGTATCTTGAATTTAGAATTAACGGGGTTCCGCATAGTTCAAATGTTTTTTTAGGGTTCCTTGAATTACAAATTAACGAAGTTCTATTGTAGTTATAAAATTGTCTGCAAATCTGTCTTCATTGTGCAAAGTTGTTTTTCTCAGTTATTTGAATTGTTAACCATTTAAATGCTACGTGTACGTGTAGTGCCCCCCATGGTAATAGCTTAAACAAAGAATGGTGCCAAACTCAGACAGTCTTTAAATACATAAAATATTATTTTAATATTGTAAATTCTATTGTCTGCTTTTCTTTTCTTTCTATACTTTAAACAAACTAATTGTATATGATTTCGTGGAACGCTTTATTACTTGCACTCATCATATAGTTGCACTCACGATCTGATCATGCTGGAATTATTAAACTATACAAAATTGAGGACTATTGTTGCATGGGTCCCATACACTAACTGAATTTCTAAACTTGGAGATATTTATTTGAAAATACTTTATATAAAAGTTGAACTTGGTTATAACGAGCGTGACGGGACCGACTGAATTTGCTCCTTATAGCTGGGATTCCGGGATAGGTAAATTTCACTTTTTAAATTTTTAAAATTATGTGATGTTATTTTCAAGAGCAGCAAAATAAACATTCTTATTTTTCCAGAGCGATGAAATTGTAGATGACGATGGTGAAAACTTTTTTCAGACTTTTTGGCGCCGTGTTCTATTTCACGAATTAATTTTGACTTTTTCGCGAACCGAGAGACACTTTCGTTTGTTAGTGGACGTGTTTCCGATAGAACAATTTGCGTTTAACTAATTAGGCTTTTAAATGCTAATACAGTAAACTGCAAAAAATAAACTGTCACTTCAAACATTTTGGAAACCCGCAATAATCGGAGTTATATGACAAATATTCTCAACCTTCAGTTCGAGAATATTGGTTATATAACTATTGTTTGCCTGTGCACGTGGCATTTTCGGACACACAAGTCTGTGTACATCATAAAATGAACCCTAATTAAATGCGAGCCGCTTTAAAAGCATTCATTGTTATGAGCACATATTTTTTTTTCTATGCAAGCAATTTTCTACCCAAGCAAATATGTATGCAGAGTTTCTAAAATTTGCTCCGTATATCCGGGAATCGCTCTCCTTATAACCGAAAACGATTGTATGGGAATATGCGCAAATCAAAATCAATTCACAGTTTTGCTCATTATTGCCGAGATCTCCTTATATCCGGGCTCGTTATAACCGATTTCGACTGTATATATGTACATTTATTCTTATATAATTTTTTTTTTCTTTTCTACAGACTGCGATCAATCGTCCAAGAATGTGGTATTAGGAAGACCGAAGTCCAAAATTTGACGTAATTTTTTTAATATCGAGTATTTATATAATTTTTTTATTTTTTTATCTGATTATAAACGAAATTGAATGTGTATTTTGTTGTTTATTTCAATATTCCTTCCTCTCTTCATGTAAAGGATATATGCAACATAGGGCCTATTTATGATTATTATTACATACGTATGTTGAGTCATGCTTATAAAGTTTTCCGAAATATTTTAATATTTTTTTCAAAAATTCTGGGGCAAGTGTCTAAAAGTGCACAGAAAACAATATTTTGCACGGCAGGCATCATCAATTGAATACTTCCCACAAGAGCCAGTGATGAACTACCCTATTTGACCCAAACCCGTTAATGCATTTGTACCGTGTAATAATGTTATCATATAACACTGCCCTCTGATAATAACTGCCGAGTGCTAAACGTTATTATTAATATTATTAGTCAAAGAGACGGCAGCATTCTGCTGTTGCTCTTGTATCTTATTTCACAATAGATCATATTTTTTCTCTCCAAATGAGAATCCAACCGAGCTTTGAATTGATTTATATTTGAAGCATCATCAATGGGATAGACTTCCTCAACATTCATGTTGTTGAAGTCTGTTCCATGCCTCCACCACTACTCTCCTAGGAATGGACGCAAAAGGTGTTTTGTTAATTATTTTTTTAATTTTCATGGAGATTTACATTTATGTTGGCGGAGAAGGTTAAATATCAAGGCAACTGTAATATCCAGATAAAATTTTGAAGTCTCAATCAAGTCATCCTTTTCTCTTCTTTCTTTTAATGTTGGTAATTTTAATTCCTTGAGTCTGTCTTCATAGCGCAGCCTTTCAAAGCTCTGGGTATTTTTGTGAATCTTCTTTGTACCCTATCTATTACATTAATATCATTATAACAAAATCTGCAAAATATTTGGGAAGCATATTCCAAAAGAAGTCACGTAGATGTTTTGTATATATATTTTTAACATGATGTCCAGTGTTTGATCAAGGTAGGCAGGCTCTCCTGATTAAGTTGGCGATATGCAGTTTTCATTTCAAGTCTTGTGATATAGTAACTCCTAGGTTTTATTGTAACGTCCCTGATATTAGAGTTTTTGTCGGTCAATAATGATTTTTCACCAGATATTGAAAAGAGGTCCAGTTAGGAGCTTCAATAATGGATGAGAAGTTGTGTCAGGATAGAAGAATGTGTCGCTCTATCTTCTCTGCCTAATCCTGCTGCGAAACGCCGTGATTTAACACAGTAATGGAATAGTAATGTGCGCGTCATTAGCACGTTAAATTGAATAATAATCTGCCAATAGCATACAATTATATGAGAAGTAGTTACCAAACTGGTAATTTTAAGTTCTTTATAATGTATCCAATTTTATTGATGTAAACATATAATGTTTTCTTTTATGATACCAAATAATTTAGCAAGACTCGAGAAATTATCACTAATTCTGAAGCTATTCTGCCACTGCAGTTACTATCCATGAAATATGCCAATTAAAATAAAAATGTGGCTTACTCATCACATTTTTTATTGACAAATCTGACTGCTTCATGTTAAATAGACATTACACTTGTTTTCATATCAAGTCTTGTGGAAACACATGTAAGAAGTCATGTTGTAATCAATAACGGCTAATCAAATGTCTTTTAACAAATTATTATTAATATTTCGATTTTTTTCGCAAGTGAGAACAATAACATGTCAATATCGAATACTTTAGTAGTAGATATATCATGATCTTTGCATTAGCATAATAAATATTGCGTTTTCGAAATAATTTCTTTGAAATATGCAAAAATGTACATGTTTTTCATAAAATTTATGGCTTTTTTCATGAGTTTTACAATTTTTGGCGAATTTTGCAATGGCATCGCGATTATTTTTGCACCTTGAATTTCGAATTAACGGGATGCCGCATAATTCGAATGTTATTTTTTGGGTCCCTTGAATTTTGATTTAACGAGGTTCAACTGCGGTTATAAAATTGTCTGCAAATCTGTCTCCATTGTGCAAGGTTGATTTTTCTTGGAGATTTGAATTGTTAACCATTTAAATGCCACGTGTACTCCCGCTTAATGTGGTGCGCCCCATGGTAATAAGTTAAACAAGAATGGTGCCATACTCAGACTGGCTATACTCTCTTTAATACATAAAATATTATTTTAATATTGTTAAAAAGTTAATCCATTTTTCTGAATTCAAGTTGTTTATAAGTGTGTCATTTAATTTATTATTATGTTTTTTTTTTTGTAATTGTTTATCCGTTGCGTAAAGGTTGTAATTTTATTATATTTATATGTAAAAATAGTCGTATAATGGTCAGTATAGGTATTTTCATATTAGCTTGCAATTGAATTAGTGTGATACAGTTCGTAATACGCGCATTGTTTTATTGTGTTTACGGATACGAGAGAGGCATATCCGTAAACTTAACACAAGAAAAAAATGCGCGTATTACGCACTCTACCTCTATTTGAACGATACAAGAAACAATATTATTTATGTCTGGATTGTTGCAGAGTATGCAAGAAGGTTGTCTGTTATTTATATTTCTAGTATATCCATTTATACATAACGTAAAGTTTAAAGGTGTTAGCATATTTAAATAAATATCTTTATTGTTGCTCAAGTATTCATTAGCTATGTTGATAGTTTATTAGTTTTTTAGTCTTAATGGACTTTTATGACGACAACCGCCCCCAAGTGAATTTGCTTCATTGCTTAAACGCCGACTGAAGAAGAGAGAATTTTAATAGAATTCACAAAATAATTAAATGTGTTTCAATTAAATTTCTGATATTTTGATTGATTTGTGCTTGAATGGCACGTTTGGTTTCTTATTGCATTGCCAATTTCTTTTCTTCTTTTTGCATCTTTATTCCTTGTATTTTATTTTTCCGAAATAGGTCCCAATCTCTCTGACTCTAAAGACAGTGATGTGGGCACTGAGAAAGAGAAGAGAAAACATGTTGTCTCAGGAGGAGAAAGTGGGAATGATCAAGAAAATAATTCTCCTAAAAAGAAAGCTAAAAATCTCATTGACACAGATTCAGAAACCGAACCACAAGAAGGCGGTGAAAAACCAGACACTGGTACGTGTAAATCTATCATTTAAAAGTAAAATAAACATTAACTAAAGTAACGCTCATCCTTTTAGTCACCTTCTAGCGATTCTGAGGATTATTTATAAGACTATTCAAGTATTAGGAAGACTGAAGTCAAAAATTTGATGTAATTTTTTAATATCGAATATTTATATCATTTTTTCTTTTTTATCTGATTATAAACAAAATTCTAAGTTTATTTTGTTGTTTATTTCAATATTCCTTCCTCTCTACATGTAAAGGATATAATATGCAACATAGGGCCTATTTAAGATTTTTAATACATACATATGCTGAGTCACGCTTATAAAGTATTCTGAAATATTTTTAATAAAAGATGAATGAAAAAAAGATAAATGAAAGAAAATCAATATTTTTTTCAAAGAATCTGAGGCATCATCAACTGAGTACTTCCCACAAGAGCCAGTGATGAACTACCCTATTTGACCCAAACCCGTTAATGAATTTGTACCGTGTAATAATGTCATCATAACACTGCCCTCTGCTAAAAACTGCCGAGTGCTAAAAGTTATTATTAATATTATTAGTCAATGAGGCAGCGGCATTCTACTGATGCTTTTGTATCTTATTTCACAGTAAATCAATCCTTTTTCTCTGCGAATGAGAATCCAACCGAGCTTTGAATTGATTTATATGCTCGATCATTGCAGGCCGGGTCCATCATCAGGGCTGATGTGTCAACACATCAGCCCTGATGATAGACCCTGCAGTGGGATCCAAAACGTCAGCCAGAAAGGTCGTAATAACACCGCGTAATACCCCAGTAGACACAAACCAGAAGATTATATAAGGTTGTTCGGAAAGTAATTTTGTTTTTTTTTTCAATAAATAACTATTGAATTTTTCTCGGCTAGCTTCACACTTAAGTCGCATAGTCATACATTTTGACAGCTGATATAGCAAGGCCTATTTGTGAAATTTTTTGTTTGATTCTGTGCAAAGGTTTTTGTTTTGTGCCCTATCAAATATGGAGAATCGAAGCAGCATCATCGGCATATTTTACTTTTTTACTATAGAAAAGGTAAAAATGCTGTTGAGGCAAAAAAAAATATTCGATGTGTGTGGAGAAGATGTATTGACAGACCGCCAGCGCCAAAACTGATATACAAATTTTCGTTCTGGCAATTTTGACGTAAAAGGTGCGCAACGTTCTGGAAGACCATTGAAGTTGATGAAGACAAAATAAAAGCATTGATTGATGCAAACCGCCGAATAACAACTCGAGAGATCGCTGAGAGGTTAAATTTATCAAATTCGACTGTTCATGATCATGTAAAACGCCTTGGTTTAGTTTCAAAACTCGGCATATGGATTCCACACGTTCTTACAGAGAGAAATTTACCGCGTCGCCTTGACGTCTGTGATTTGCCTCTGAAACGTCAAGAAAATGATCGATTTTTGAAACGAATCATCGCTGGGGACAAGAAATGGGTTGTTTGTAGTTGTCAGTAAAACAGATAAAATGACTCAAAGCACTTCGAAAGCCGAGATTCATCAAAAAATGTGATGCTGTCTGGTGGGATTTCAAGGGAATAGGTTTATTTTAGCTTCTATCGGACAATACCACGATCAATTCTAAAGTGTACTGTTGTCAACTGGATAGACTGAATGATTCACTTAAACAGAACAGGATAGAATTAATCAATAGAAGAGATATAGTGTTCCATCAAGATAATGCGAGATCTCATGCAAGTTTAGTTACTCGTCAAAAGCTTTTACAGCTTGGATGGGATGTACTACCGCACCCACCATATTCTCCAGATATGGCACCTTCTGATTATTACTTGTACCGGTCTCAACAAAAAATTTTAGACCGCAAAACCTTTACTTTAGGTGGGGATGTTAAAAATGCCTTAAAAATTTATTTTCTTGCCTGCAAAGATCAGAAATTTTATGAGTGTGGAATCATGCTACTGCCAGAAAGATGGCAAAAGGTATTGGACCAAAATGGTAAATATGTAATCAAATAAAATATTTATACACTATTAGAAAATCGTCTTTAATTTTAACCAACAAAAACGAAATTACTTTCTGAACAACCCAATATTTGTAGCATAATCAGAAAACATGAACATGGAACAGACTTCCACAAAATGATATGTTGAGGAGTCGCATATGATGTTTTGTATATTTTTAACATCATGACCCGTGAGATCAATTTGCTCTTTTGACGATCCTGGCGATTGTGGTTTCCATTTCAAATCTTGTGATATGGTAACTCCCAAGACTTATTGTAATGTCCCTGATTTTAATGCGTGTGTTAGTCTGTACTGATTTTTCACCAGATGTTGAAAAGAGGTCCTGTTAGGAGGCTCAATAATGGACGAGAATGGATGCAATTGTGTATTTGTGAATTATTAAAGTTTAGTGTTGTATAAATACAAAATATTATTGTGAAAAATTAGAGCGAATGCAGCGAGGTTGTGTGTCAGGACAGAAGAGTGTGTCGCTTTATCTTCTCTGCCTAATCCTGCTGAGAACACAGTAATAGAATAGCATGTTAAAAATTGAATAATTCTCTGCCAAAAGCCAATAATTATACGAGAAATAGTTACATAACTAATAATTTTAATGTTATCTTTATAATGTATCCTATTTCATTGATGTAAACATATGTTTTATTTTATGATGCCAAGTAATTTAGCAAGACTTAGAAGAGAAATTATCACTAATTCTAAAGCTATTCTACAACTACAGTTACTATCCAAGAAAGATGCCAATTAAAGCAAAAGCATGGCTTATTCATTATATTTTTTATTGACAAATCTGACTGCTTCATGTTAAATAGATATATACGCTTGTTTTCATATCTTCAAGTCTTGTGGAAGCACATGTAATAAGTCATGTTGTAATCATTAACCAGGAACAAAATAGTAAAGTAAATGTCTTTTAACAAAATATTATCCATGTTTCTGCTGGCACGTAATAATTTATAATAAATAATACCTCTGCGCCTTACACTGCAACCAAAAACAGTGAGACTGAGCAGGGACTAGCGAATCCCAATATAAGAAAAATAATAATATATTTGGTCCATTTGAATAAATTATTATCGTTATTCATTGATGACAATAATAAATTGTGATGTTATTGTAATCGCTGCAATAGACATTCTTAAAAATTCATAATAATATATCTTGTTTGCAAATTTTTGAATTGGAGCGAATCCCGCGCTTCTGCGTCAACAACTTTGAGGTTAAATGTCAAATCCGTATCAGCTGTTGAGCGTCACTTACGAAACAGAACTGGAAAGTTTAGATATATGAGAGCGGTACTTGGTTTCTGGAGTTTAAGAAATTGCAACTAAGTGTGTAATTCGTTAATTGTAGTCAGTTATCTTCGAAAACCGTCAAATAAGATATTATAATGTCATTTATAGACGCGCCGGTCGAATTACAGAACAGTGAGTTTTGCAAGTACCGTTCACCGCTGAGCACCAGATATGCTTCCAAGGAGATGCAGTACAACTTTAGCGACCAGAAAAAGTTTTCAACATGGAGGAAGTTGTGGATTTACCTAGCGAAGGCGCAAAAGGTAAGTGTGATTTTAAGGTTATGTTATAACTTTTTCCTGGATGCGTTCAGCTACAACCTCCGGTCTTTGAGTGTCTCACTCCGTCTCATCTACGCCACGGACAGATGACAGTCGTAATAATCGACGTAACATTACTTTCACGCGGAGTCTGCCCGTACCATATCATTTCTGAAAATGTTATTACGGTTCTAACGCGTTCACACATGAGACCAAAATTTGCTGCGTTCTAGATATCGCAACCTGTGCTTTTTTGTATTATAATATTTTGGTTTTCTTTCGTACCTAGGTACCTACTCAGGGCCGGATAGAAATTTTATTGGTTTTTTCCTAGGCCTAGCGGTACTCACCTTTACTAAGCCAGCGGTACTCAACCTTTTTTCTTCGGGCCACATACATATGTTTGCTAAGTTACGCGGGCCGCAACATTATACTAGTTATGATGAAAAAATTCATGTATAGGGAAAAACAGTATTGGTTGAAACTTGAAGCCCATTTGATTCAAGATAAGGGCGCCGCCACTTGATTAATTCACGAATATTTTTGAAGTTTTCTTTCTTTGGTGCAATTAGGTTAAAATTGTCATTGTAACGGAAGGCGTGATTTTATTTTGTTTGTTTTTAAACGCTCGCGTTTTTGAAAAGGAACATCTTAATAACGACGAAATATTGAATTGCGAAATATTTTCAGCTGTCTTTACATGCTAGTTTATGAATGTTTCGATCCTTTTTTAAGAATGTTTTTGTTTGTAGCAGTATAACTTCTACGAATAAACAATATTGAATGTACATAATATTTAGGTACATATAAATATTATCTTACAGCTTAAAGCCATGTATTCACTAGGGGACAAATAGCGCAGCATTTCGCGCGGCATGTCGCATGAACATCTACGTTCATGTTTCGGGGACAATGACGCGGTCATTTGACGTGTACACACCGGGACAAACATATCTTGTCGCGGAAATGTCACCCGATGAGGTTATGATGACAGCTGCGATATCTATTTACACTTCGTCTTTTAGCGAGGAGAAAGAAGGACGGATATTCTATGCGATCTTCGATCGATACAGCTCGATGAGTTCAAGAACAATTTCGTTTCCCCACATTATCATCTTGACAGATACAGGGCATGCGTATTCACTTGTAAACATACCACGTGGTGCTGACGCTCCTCGTAATGTTGCCGTGAGCTCGCTCGGGTACCGTGCGCATGGCAACGTTGCCACGGCACGTAGAAATGCAGCGCTATGTTGTGCGCGACGTCGCGGAACAGTGCACGACGTTGCAACGTCACGTAGACTCTATGCCGCGCGTGCTGTTGAGGGACAATTTGTCCCCTAGTGAATACATGGCTTAAGATTCCCGCCGCTCTAGCGGCCATAATTGTTATTATCTATAGGTCCGTATTATATAACATATTGTTTTACTGAGTTAGGGTACTTCGCAAGATGATCAACTTTGGAGCTTGACGCAATCCAAGATAACAAATTTGAAAAAATGTACAAAGCATGAGGTTTACAATTTTTTTTCTGACTCCATGTACAGAATTATACTCGTATGTATATTAGTTTTAAATTATTGTTATACAAGCGTTACCTTATATTTAATACCTGTCGCATTTGCCGTCATGCCGTTTCTCCCCAAGGGCAGAGAGGGTAGAACCCCACACTTCCTGTTCTGACGCAAATATTTCGTCGAGTCTTTCGCAAACTTTGCGTCGCATATCTTTTTCAACGTCATCTGATACTAAACTATCTAAGTGACTACCTAATTCTGTTCACCGTGTTATTTTTTTGTTGTCTTTATAGCTAATTTGTTAATTCTCTCTTAACAGCAAATGTTTTATTAAGTTATCTCTGGAAATTGGCTATCAAAATATGGGATGTTTGGGGCCATTCAAGTATTACGTAAGCAGAATTTTTGTAATTTTTAATCCCCCCCCTCCCCCTTGTCAGCAAAAGTAAGCAAAGCTCTTACTCCCCCCTCCTATGCTTACGTAATCATTGGTGTATATTTGGTATTTATATTTTGTATATAAGCAGTATTATGCATTTAAATCAGTATCTACTAAATTTTACGAAAAAAAAAGTACGAAAAATAGATAAATATGAATAGCGCGCGCAATAATTTCCCTACTCCGGTTCTTTCTAACGTAACCATAAAAAATCGCGCGAGAGCGAGTAAGCAATATCAATTATTTTGGGGAATCTGTGAACATACTTTTCGCTTTCGAGTACCTATAGACAAGTAGGGTTGCCTAATATGTGTTCTTATCAGAATCTACTAAATTTTGCTGAAAAATCAGAAAAAGTAAATAAATATTGCTGACGTTATCATCATCCAGACTCCCCCATCCTCCATGTCATCAAAAATAAGCAAAGCTAAGACTCCCCCACCCCCCTTTGCTGCTTACGCAATACTTGAATGGCCCCTTTCATCGTCTTTGCTTATTCCAATCTCAAATGCGGCATACTCGACTTCTCACACAATATAATGCTTAAGGGGGGGTAAGGTTAATTCGTACAAAAAAGGCATGTTTTTGAGAATTTTTTGTGACGACACAGTTAAAAATCTCTTTATTAAAACCAATGGTACATTAAAGTATGACATTTGAAGAATATTGTGTAAAATTTTCAAGAAGAAATATTAAAAAATACGGCAATGGCAGCAATTATTCGGACGTGTCTCGGAAAAAAGGAGAATTGCGGTGTCCATCATAACTTGGTGCTAGATCATCTGAAATCAAAAATCATTCGTTAGATAATAGGTTTTTCCAACGCTGGGAGGGTTTTTTGAAATTTCAATTTTTCAATTTTTTGGAACACTTTGAAGGGAAAAACGGGATTTTTTGCGAAAAACACGACTAATTTGTTATTAAAAAATAAAAATTAATAACATATTTGAGAAAATGTCTCCAGCGTTACCTAGTAAATTATGTACAGAAATAGTGTTCAAAATTTCAAAAGGATCAGTGCAGTAGTTTTGAAGTTATGGATACCGACTTTGAAAACGTGAGATGTGGGGAAAACGCTTTAAAGTTTTGCACACTGTAAAATTCAAAATAAAACTCAACACTTATTTTATACTTACACACAATCGTCGATGCCATGTTCACACAGCAAAAAGCTTTCATCATCAGCATCTTTTTGTCCTTGTCTACGCAAACCTCTTCCAATACAATAACACGTCTGGTAGTCCTCAGGTGAGCGCGTCTCTTAGCTGCCCGAGCAGGTATAGAAAATCAGTCTGAGTGTCGCTCAAATGTTCATAATTTCGTCAATTTTGCTCCGATTGACTTGAAATTTTGACACAACAATGCGATGTTATACATTCATTTAAAAAATTAAAAATAAAATGCGAAAAAAAAGTTAAAAAACTTACCCCCCCTTAACGCAGCCATAAATTATACAATTTACATTTTTTACCGGTATCATCATATCACTGTTAGTTTTACAACCCTTAGTGGGTCTTGGTTTTCTCAAAAATTTTCTTCCATTAATCCCTATTACGAGGCATTTTTTTGCTGTCCTGGATTTCTAGTGCAGGCATACCTTCGAAGATACTGTCACCCCATCTTAGTTTGGCCTTTGCAAACTCCCGTACCCTCTCGTGTTCAGCAATGACTGCTGATTACCTAACAAAGAATTTTTATGGTAAATACAAAACTTACGCTAATCATAAAATTTTTGGTACACATAAAACATTCATTAAAGAAGTGATACACTTTTTTATAAAAAAATATATTTATTTTTTAATTAATAACACTTGTATTACTACAACACCAAAAGAAAAACCATTATCACTGGCACACAATAAAAATAACGTAGCCTTTTTAATCTCGTTTCAGGCAAGACAGAAAACATTTTGTCAAGTAGTAAAAACACCTACTTTTGTTCTTTTCAAAAGTGGATTTAAACTAGTTTGAGCACCACAAAGACACAATCGGCCCCAATTCCCTACATATTAAGCTATTAAACCATATCAGACCATTTCATAATTAATGTATCCTATCTGGAATGTTTCTATGATAAAACTGGCGACATTTTTTTAGTCGTACTTAATAAATAAACAACCCAGGAACTTAATGCCTACTGCGAACATAAACAATTCGGCCGTATTCTGAAATAAGCAATATTGCTTTTCCGCATCTTGACAGTCATCGTATAACATTGTAATGCCGCCAATTTTGACGTTTTACGTTTGACTGGTTTGAAATTAACGAATTAAATCGATTAGAAAACTTATTATTTATAATTGTGAATAACTTGACGTTTGTTTACGTTTTAGAGCTTTCTAATTGATTGAATTCGTTAATTTCAAACGTGTCAAACTAAAAAGTCAAAATTGGCGGCATTGCAATGTTATACATGACTGTCAAGATACAGAATTAGTTCAGAATATCGCCGAATATCTTCTCTCTCACTTTAGTACATTTTTGATGTGATGCTAAAATCGGTGAGAATATTAGTGTTATTCGATATAAATAAACTACGTGTAAGCCATTAATAATAACGAAAAATAAATTATTTCCGGTATTGCGAAAAAAATCGAAACAACAAAAATACACACCCACCTTATTCACCATGGACACAAACCAAGTAGAGTGCCATCTGCCTTATAAAATTGTAATATATTTAACATATATATAACATGAACTGCGTTTATTTTCGTCGGTGTGAGGTATTATTGTTCAAAACCAGACAGCGTGTAGTTTTGGGCCGGCGCCACACTGCGCGTATCTTCCGCCGCGTCTTTTCCGTCGCGTCAAATCGGCAAGCAAATCGATCGACCGATCATCCGCGCAGTGTGTTTGATAAGGGCGTATTGTATGAAAGGAAAGAAATGTTGCGGCGTTCCGCGACGGAAGAGACGCGGCGGATGTTCCGCGTAGTGTGGCGCCGGCCTTAATCTCAAAACGCAATAATTTGTAGTCTTTAAGATTTTTGATTGATTTTGTTCAATGTCAGTTAGTTATTACTGCAATATTGCGTAATATGGAAAAAATAAAAACATTTTCCCCATCATTTTTAACGATTATCATGGTAAGTTAGTAAATTTTAAACCTTTTTCTTAGCACACATCAAATCATAACGCAATATTTATAAACTCATTCATAATTTAATTATTCTAGCGTCATCCGGCGATTCCAAATGAACACACCCCCCTAATGTTGCAAGTCGTACAAAAATAAAAACTAACAAGTAACCAATCCATCTTTTCATTTATCGTCCGTGACGAATACGCGCTTTATTTAAAGGAATAAATAATTATGCATTATATATTAGTATTTCAGTTCTTTTCACAATATTTTTACTACGGGCAACACCGAGAGTAAAACACTGGATTATATAGGGTGTTTTTTTTTAGAGGTCATATTATAACTATTGGCTGTATTGGAAAGAAAATTTTAGGCCATTAGTGTTTGAATGTGATTACGATGACTCGATTTTCGAAATAAATGTTCGCTATTTGCTAGCCTATTGTAAAAAAAAATGAGCACAAATCATCTGACAGCTGTCAAATTGGCTACCACTGGAGAAAGTGTTGTCAGTTCAAAAAACAAACCTCAAAAAATCATATTTTTAAACACTACTTTAAATTTTCTTTCCCTTTCTGCTGCTTTCATAATTTCTCATTCTCCACGGTGCAACCTTCCTTTATTTATATTTTTATTTACATATTTCATTTTTTGTGTCATTTATGTTTTGTTTCAATAATATTTATGCCTTGTTGCTTTCTTTTCCATCTATTTCTCTGCATTGGGTATTATTTTGTTAATTTCTTATTTATTGTGATTGTATTGTGTGCTTTGATATTTTCTTTGAAATTAATCCTTGTTCTCATAATGCACCCCAGGGACAGTAAAGCGGTTTGTGCAGTTTCCTCGCCGCGTCGCGCGAGTACTTTTGCTTCGTCAGCGGCGTAGCGAGAAACTGCTTTAGCATTAAAACTATGCCAATCTGGATGGCGAACGTGTAGGGGCGATGCGGGAGCTTTTGCTCTTAGAACGGCCCTGGGTCTCACTTTACTTCACTTTCCAATTAAGCAAATACTGTGGACATAACCACGATTTTTATTTCATTTTAAAGTTATATAGGTACCTCTAAAAAAACATCCCAGGTATACTATACAATGTTATACTTGTCTAAATCTTATCATACTCTCAATTATTGACAGTGTAAATATTTTCACCTTCTTATCTCTCGTATACTTTGTCTTTTCAGACATTTCTTGTTCGTTTGCAACCTCGCAAGATGCCTTATATTATTACCTTATATTATTCTCTTAATTTAAACTTAATTGTTGGCTTAATAAATTACGGAATGTAATGACTAATATTTAATAGATCTAGAGCACTTTCTCGATTAACACTATTGACTAGCAGTTCTTTGTATGCGTCACTTGAGAAACTAAACTTTTTTCCAAAAAAAAGTTATCCAAGTTCGCGCGGCGTCACATTTCGGCCGTCGCCATTTTGTCGACAGATTAAATTCGTCCAAATGTTCGTCACTTGTCTTCTCGATAATATTTAAATTTCAATGGAATCACAGAATATTCTAGATCACGCATGGCGAACGTCCGGGACCACGATTCGGTAAAAATGAAGAATGAAATTAATCTTAATGGCCACATTCTGTCAAAAACACGTAACCCATGTTACCTGCACATGTATTGTACAATATCAAAGAAGTAAACCAATTTAAAAGCGATGTTTCCCTTATCATTTTTGGTCCACTTTTAAATTATTTAAAATCAGAGTTTCAAATAGTCGCCGCTAGGCGGAGCTCATGTCACCGTAACGATAAATTACATTATTATTATTTAAATAAAATGTCCGATTCGGTGTTTGTCAATGTTTACTAATTGCGTCAGCGTCAGTTAGTTGATTAAGTTATACACATTACTTAAAAGCATTTGCTTTCTACAAGTTGGAACGATTATGGCACGGTACAGGTCGATTTTTCGGTCATGGCACTACAATATATGCGAGAAAGAGACAGAGTTAATATGACCGCTTCACGCTAGGCAGTAATGTAACGACGCACTTGAAGTCGGTTGACGCATGCTGTCGGTTATGTACACCGCGCACAGTTGATTCTTGTTTTAAATGTAATGTTAATTTATGACATTGATAATAATTATTATTAAACCATTTTTAAAACTTTCCGAAATTTTCTTGGTGGTTATCCATTACATGGATATAGTAAAATATACTGTTCGCCTTTAATCAAAAAAAAATTTCTTCATCTGCTATTTTCATCCACAGTCATCATTATAAGATGTGATTAATATTGTTTAATTAGCTATCCACAAAATAACGAAATATTTAACACTTTTATGTATTTAAATAATAAAAAAATATATTAAGATAAATTATAGATATGTCACAGAGGCGGAGCTATTTATATGGAAAAGTATGTATGGAAGTATTTTTTGAGCGTCTACCTGCGAACCTTACGATCCGTCATAAGGATGACGTAAGAGATCACTTTACACATTGTAACGTTCACGATTCCACCCATGATCGACAACACATCTATTAATTGTGGAATGTTGTATACATGGTATTTATGTAACTCGCTTACTTTATTTAATACAACTACGCTATCGCCACCTATGATTGAAATTTGTCATTCCCACGAAACGGTACGTAGATGTCGCCGCTGTTAAATGAGACTTCTATATCTTTTGAAAAAAAAATACTTCCAAACATTCTTTCCCAAAAGCTTCGTCTCTGTGAGACATCTACAATTTATCTTGATTAATGATGTTCCCTCTGGGGGCAAAATCCAGCAATTGACATACTAAAAATATATATATTATTGCTTGACCAACGTAAATTGGCGTGCGGCGACATTGGAACTAAAACCCGCCCCGCCCGCACCCGGCGGTAACCCCTCGCCCTGT